>JAQMYK010000039.1:2612681-2624459 GCA_030014345.1 Clarias buthupogon | reverse complement strand
GAATCGAGCCTGGCCGGGGAATCGAACCCAGACCCTGGAGGTGCAAGGCGACAGTGCTAACCACTACACCACCGCGCTGCCTGGTGTGTATTGTTTTCGGGTAATTAGTAATGCTAATAAATAATAGTAAACAGCTTACTTTTCTGTGTCTCTTTGTCTCAGGTGTTTTGAGTATGTTGTTGATACGCAATACTTTGGCTCTATTTGTTTTTGTGCTCGTGTGTATGATGATGCCGAATTTTTAGACACAGTCCATAGATTGTGTATTGTTTTGTTCTGAGCTGAATGCAATTGTATTTATAAAAGATACTTCCACTTATGTTCTGTCTCCTTTACAATTCTGATTTCACAAACCTGAACTTGTGATATCGGCTACAGTTGAATGTGAATAAGTAGAATGTAAGTGTAAAACCTCACCGCTGGTGGTTCCATTCAGGATGCTGACTTGATAGCTGGTGTCAGCAGATTTGGAGCTGATGTTGAAACTGGTGCTGGTGTTGAAGACACACTGGATGAGAGTCTGGCTTTGTGATACTACACCTACAACATTGTATACAGTGTTCTGAGAAAAGAGAAAAAGGAATTAATGTGTATTTCTTCCTCTTATTTATTATTTATTTTGAGATTAAGGTATTAATATTTTAGATTCTAACCACAGATACAGGGGTCAAAGTGGAGCCATTTTGAGTATCCGTTTGGAAGAAGAAAAGGTAATTATTATTCCCGCAAGCGAACACAGTGGTAACTCCCTGAAAAGAAAAGTGTGTATTTAAGTGTTTAGCAGCAGCAGGCTTTAGAACCATTGATGTTCAGAGAAATATAATTATTTTTCTTTCTTATGTTAAATTATAGACAAACTATAAATTTGTTACTACAGCAAAACAATAGATAACGCAATAAAAATAAACAAAAGATGATGATAATAATTATAATAATATAATTATAATAACAAAGACATTCTTTTAAAAAGCACAAGAAATAAACATCATATGAGTGTATTTATATATGTTAGGCCTGCTTAGTTAATCAAATTTTAATCTCAGTGAATAACCATAATAAATAATTGTGATCTCAATATATTAAAACATTTTTAGAAATCATTCAGTCGACATTAGATTCTATAGTACATGTCAAAAGTTTGGACACACCTTCTCATTCAATGTTTTTTCTTTATTTTCATGACCATTTACATTGGTCTGAAGGCTTCAAAACTATGAATGAACACATGTGGAGTTATGTACTGTACTTAACAAAAAAAGGTGAAATAACTGAAAACGTCTCGGGTTACTTTGCTGTAACCCTGTTCCCTTAAAATGCGGGAACGAGATGCTGCGTGAAAATGCTATGGGAACATCTTTGCTGGTGCGGTGGACGTAAATCTTAAGAGCACATACTGGACACAGTAAGTGAAGTCTCTCCTGCTCCGAAGCTGTAAAAGGTGGAGGACAGAAGGCTTCAAGAACAACAGGGTGCATGGTTGAGAATGGAACTTTCGGAAGATAGTTCAGATGAGGATGCAAAATGACTTTGACTAGCCCAGGGGCAATGTCTAGGCAGGATGGGTAGACTGACAAGGCATGCAGAACTCCAATCCTCTTCAGAGAAGTAATGGCCATCAGAAAAACCATCTTAAGGGTCAGAAACCTGATGGGCGCTGACTCTATTGGTTCGAAAGGGGTGTCAATTAGACTTTCGAGCACGATAGATAAATCCCACAAAGGGACCGTGGCTCTAGTGGGTGGCCACAAACGTTTAGCTCCACGAATGAAACGGGCAACTAAAGGCTGTTTTCCCACAGTAACCCCATCAATCAGAATGTGGCAGGCTGAAATAGCAGCTACGTACATCCTGAGAGTACTAGGGCACAAGCCTGAGGACAACTTTTCCTGCAGAAACTCCAGCACTGAAACAATTCAGCAGTGGACTGGGTCTACCTGCTCCGTCATGCACCAACTTTAAAATACATTCCATTTGAGGGCATGAGCTCTTCTAGTGGAGGGAGCCCTAGCACTTCGAATAGTCTCAATTATGCTGACTGGAAGACCAGCTTGACTTTGTTGATCCCGTTCAGGGGCCAAACATGAAGGTTCTACAGCTCGGGCCGGGGATGAAATATTGTCCCCTGCGCCTGAGACAGAAGATCCCTCCTCACTGGAATCATCCTCGCCGTCAAGGAGAGATATTAGATCCGAGAACCACACTCTGGTCGGCCAACAGGGCGCTATCAATAAGGAGCACAAACGCTGTTGACGGACTCTTGGCAGGACTCCTGGGAGCAGAGCTATCGGAGGAAATGCATAAATGCGTAAATTGGGCCACGTATGGGCCATCGCGTCCTGACCCAGGGGAGCTAGACGAGTCAGAGAGTAGTAGTGCTGTCATTGTGCTGTCTCTTGAGAGGCAAAGAGGTCCACCTCTGCTGTAAAGAATCTTTCCCAGATCCGACTGTCTACTTCGGGATTCACAGCTTGTCTGGACAGTAAGTCTGCTCCCACATTCATGTGCCCTGGAATTTAAATCGCCCTGAGGGACAGGAACTCAAATCCTTTAGCCTGGTATGCCTGCAAAACCGCCATGGTGTGCAAAGAAGAGCTGGCCTGACCTGCTGCTTGGAAAGCCTTTCCTACCAGGGTAGCAGAAGATCTACATGGCTTGGAGGGAAGTGTTGGCTTCTTGAGTGAGGATGATGTCCCAGGAGAGATAGCCCGCGAGCATCTCTTCTATCTGGGGCATCATCATATAACCTTATGCTTTCGCATCAATGATATTCGCGTAAAACGAAGTCGATGGTACAAAAATACGTGATGAATAAGGTTTGCTCCAAGAAATAGTTCTTTGTGGAGGTCGTCAAAAAAGGGGAGAGAGCGGCGTTGTGGCTCCATTTCCTGGCCACCCGACAGGAATCTGTCATCTAATTTTGAACGTTTGGGGAAGGCTTGCTCCTGCGGCCAATCAATGTGCAGCCGCTCGACTGCACGCATTATAACTTCAAGCCAGCACCTCATACTCTCTATCTTCCTTAGAGGAGCGTTCTGAGGTAGCTACTTCCATTTCCACAGAAGCAAGAGAATGAGTCTCTTCTACACACTCATGAGAAGCACCGGAGCGCGCTTGTGAAGTGAAAGGAGAGAATTCCAGATCGGAAGAAAGGGCGTGAGAAAGAAGAGGAGAGTCTTTCTCGCGCGCCTCGTCTGCCAGATTGGCTTGTGAACCCCAGGAGTCCAGCGCGGCTCGTGGTTCTCTAAAGAACGCGAGGCCCGCGCGAAGATCACAGTGTTCACAGTCTCCTTGAAGCCTATGCAGAGCGTGCTTTTCACCCAAACATTCAAAGCAAAAAGTGTCGAGATCGCCCTCCGAAAAGAAATTTTCGCAAGGGGAGGGACATCTCACTTTAAACTCTGCCATTATATCGGTGAGTTAAACACGTTTTCTTTGCTTTTAATTGTTTTTGACTTGCTTGTACATATACGCACATGCGGAATGTTTCCGATTTACTCCAATTTATAACCTGCAGGTGCGTCTCATCAGATGACGTCACCTGACCGAGGTTATATGAGCTAAAATTTGGCATTTGATACACACATGCTTCACAACCGGCAACACGAAAAAATGTTCTTACAGCGTTTTCACGCAGCATCGAGTGTAGCCTTTGAAAGGGAACATGTTTTACATTCTAGTTTCTTCAAAATAGCCATCCTTTGCTCTGATTATTCTCTGAAAATTGAAGGCACTTTGAACCAGCATGGCTAACAGAGCATTCTGCAGCGACATGCCATCCCATCCGGTTTGCGTTTAGTTGGACGATCATTTATTTTTCAACAGGACAATGACCCCAAACACACCTCCAGGCTGTGTAAGGGCTATTTGACCAAGAAGGAGAGTGATGGAGTGCTGCGGCAGATGACCTGGCCTCCACAGTCACCGGACCTGAACCCAATCGAGATGGTTTGTGGTGAGCTGGACTGCAGAGTGAAGGCAAAGGGGCCAACAAGTGCTAAACACCTCTGGGAACTCCGTAAAGACTGCTGGAAAACCATTTCAGGTGACTACCTCTTGAAGCTCATCGAGAGAGTGCCAAGCAGTAATCAGTGCAAAGGGTGGCTATTTTGAAGAAACTAGAACATTATTTCACCTTTTTCACAGTGTTATTGTTAAGTACATAACTCCACATGTGTTCATTCATAGTGTGGCGTGGACGGGCGGCGGTTGACGACCATCATCCCTTGTGGGGGTTCTCTATGTGTCCACCATGGTAGAGAACATCAGGTTAGCAGCACCAGCTTCCCTTACTGAGGCACTACGCGCAGCACAGCACGCTGAACCCATAATGGCAGAGCATCACGGCAAAAGAGCTGAGCGACCGCCCGAGGCTCAGGTGCACTCGGTAGGTGAATCTAGCCGGAGACAGGGTTACCCGTCACGGCTAGGCAAGGAGCAAGTCTCTGGGGTTTCGCGGCGATGCCGAGGCATGGAACCTCTAGACTACTGCTGCAACGTTTTCAGGCCTGAGGGACAGCATACCCTAGCAACCGTCAAACTAGCTCCGGTGGTCGCGCAGGGTGGACATCCGGTGGCGGGCCGAGCAGGGGACCTGCGCGTGGATGCCGACACTGTGTCCCAACGGCCGTGCCGCGGAGCGCGTCGTCGGTGCCGCCGGCGAGTTGAGCGCGTGAGCGGTTGCGACGTGGACCAACCACCCATCCAGGGCATTCCCATCGCGCGGCTTTCAGGACCCCCTGGTGCTGATCGGCCGTACGGGCTACTGAGTTGCTGCCTCGCCTGGAGCTTCACCCGCAGTCGTTTCCCCTGTGCCGCAGCTGGACAGTGGTCGCTTTGTCCGCCGATGCGACCTCTACACGGCAAAGAAGGGCCCCACCCAGCGCTTGCGGGCACCGCTGCAGGACTTTCAGGTGGGGGCACCTACGGAGCGTGTGGGCATGGACACTCACAGCTGGGGGCGAGACTTTGCTACTGGAGAGCAGGTATGGGTGTATTCTTCCAGAAGGAAGAGAGGGCTGTCACCCGAGGTCATGTCTCACTGGGTGGGCCCCTGTACGGTAATTGCCCAGCTGTCCGATGTCATCTACCGGGTGCGGTTGTCGGGGCGGGCGCGAGTTTTGCTCCACCGAGACCATCTGGCGCCCTAGCAGCCGCACGCCGGCGAGACATCGAACTCTGCAGAGGCCGGACCGCCTCCGGGACAATGTGCTTTTCCACAAAAGGACCCCGGCGTTCACAGCGCCGACCGCCTTCACGCCTTCAAGACTGAGAGACATGGTGACCGGGGACGGTCACAGCTCGGGTGGGGGCAGTGTGGCGTGGGCGTAGAGAAGGGTGTTTGGGTTGATGGTTTCGGCCAAGTTTGTGTGTGTGGTGTGCGTGTGTGACCTGTATGTGTGTATGCTTGTGCTGTGTTAAATAAACTACTCCCCCAGCCATTTGCATTGGGGAGAAAGTAAGCTCACTCGTCCTCCAAGATCCCTGCTAGTGGTGAAAAACGCTACAATAGTTTTGATGCCTCCAGTGAAAATCTACCAATGTAAATGGTCATGAAAAAGAAATCACATTGAATGAGAAGGTGTGTCCAAACTTTTGCCCTGTACTGTACATGCACACATCTACAGTATATATACACATACACACACAGGAGCAAGAAAGTATGTGAACCCTTTGGAATTTCATTGTTTTCCATATTAATTTGTCAAAAATGTGATCTGATCTTCATCTGACAAATATAAGGTGCCTAAAACAATAACACAAAAAAAATTGTCATGTGTTTATTGAGCACATTCATTCAGCATTCAAAATAGTAGTGGAAAAAATAAGTAAACCCTTGAAATTAATAAGTAGTTTTACATCAGATGTAGTGCAGCGTGTTCTTTCCAAATAATTCAGTCTTAGTTTCATCAGTGCAAAAAACTTTTTGCCAAGACCGCTGTGCTCTTTCACAACTTCAGATGTGCAGAAATATTCATTTTAGCAATCAGTGGCTTCCATTGTGGTGTCCTGCCATGGACACCGTACTTGTTTAATGTTTTATGTACTGTAGACTCATGAACAAAGATGTGATCCAGTTCCAATGATGCCTTCAAAACTTTGGCTGTCACTCGGGGTTGTTTCTTTACCCCATTGATTAGTCTTCATTTTGCTCTTCGGGTCATTTTGACTGGGTGGCCACTTTTTGGTAGAGTAGCCACAGTCCCAATGTGTCTCCATTATTTGCCTGACTGTAGACTGGTGAATTTCTAAAGACTTTGAAATCACTTTGTAACCCTTTCCAGCTTTATTTAAATGAAAACTTCTTGATCATAGATCCTCTGAAAGCACTTTTTGGAAACTCAAGGCTCAAATTAGTGTATTTTTCTTGTGCAGAGCAAACGCTAAAGCTTGAATAGTTCTTATCAGTCAAAGTAGCTCTAGTCCACAGCGTCAAACTCATTTTCTTAAGAAGTGCCCACGTATGCTAAAACCTGACTCCAGTTAACTTTTTTGAGGTCATTGAACTCAAGGATTCATATAGTTTCTCAAGGATTCATATAGTTTCTCAAGGATTCATATACATACACTGTGAGGTTTTTATGGTTGTTCTCAATAAAAACATGAAAAAACAGAAAAGTTTTTGTTATTCTTTCAGGCACATTATATTTGATGTTTGAATACTCTTGATTTGGATCAATGTAGGGGCATTTCAATTATAGAATTTCAAAAGTTTCGCAAACTTTTTCTTAACGTGTGTGTATGTGTGTTGTGGATTATTATAATACAATTAGATAAAATTAGCTTTCTTAGATAATCAATCAAAACACAAATAGTCATTCTAAATTAATAACTAATCATTTCATTAATAATGACATTGATCAGGCTTTACATTTTTAGTGAGTGCCAGTGCGACGTATCCAGACGTCGTACCGCTGAGTTCAAAGAAGAACGCTTGGTTTGTCACTTGGACTGAGCTGAAAAAGCAGCTGCTGTTTCCTGCAGGATCGCAGTCAGACGCACTCGACAAACACAGCTTAGTGCTGTTACAACCATTACGAGTGATGTTGAGCTGAAGATTAAAAGAGAAAAAAAATCAGGTGTTAATTATTCAGTTCTATCGATTACTTAACAGTGTTCTGTAAACAGTAAAAATTAGTATATTACACGACACAGACTCAGGAGCAGCATCACTCAAAACTGTCTGGACAGAATTTACTGAACCTTTTGCAGTAGATATATGCCTGAAGTTTAATCTGCACTATAAGTGAAATCAAAATGTTGAGTAAAAGCGATGATATGTACAGTTATGAATCAGTTTTAATAACCTACTTCAAAATAAGTTATTAATGGTTATGTGGTGTGGTATAGAGAGTCGTTCATGGTATATGAGATGTTATGATGTTTATACGAGCCCTAACGTAGGGCTTCTGAGGGGGTGAATGAAATAGTGGTTGGGAGAGTGCTTATGATGCGTATGGGAAGACCTCCCCATTTTGAAGATGGCAGCGCCTTGCACGGCAGCGGCCACTTCAGCTCCCAAAAGCGATGTGCGTTTTATGTTTAATATTTCATCTGTACCGCGACAATCAGGCACTAAAGTAAAAAATAATGCATTATTTTATTCATTTATTTATTCTATTTTAAATGATAATGAATTTAAATGAGTTTTAATTAGTTTTAATTAGTTTTCTATTTTTATTTTAAATTAAATTTAATTAGCTTAAAGTTTTATTGCTAACTGTTTTTTTTTAGTTTTATTAAGTTTTCGTTAAAAAGTTTTATTGATATTATCTTTTATTTCATTTTATGATTATTTTCTTTTCTTCTGTGTAAAGCACTTTGAAATACCATTGTGTATGAAATGTGCTATACAAATAAACTTGCCTTGCCTTTCCTTGCGACAGCAGCTCATTACTCACGTTATGAAACTTTTTTCCAGAAACTATCTGGACGTTGAAAATGTAAACTCTCAACGAGCTCGGCATTCTATGCCGGGAGGACCGAAGAGCCTGCAAAGCAGCGGACCCTCCCCCTGCCGCAAACTGGCATAGGATGCATAGTAAGTGGTGTGCGAGATCTAGAAAGCAGGGCAGGCGAGCGGTTATTAGCTCCTGGCT
Source organism: Clarias buthupogon (assembly GCA_030014345.1). Classification (NCBI taxonomy): domain Eukaryota; kingdom Metazoa; phylum Chordata; class Actinopteri; order Siluriformes; family Clariidae; genus Clarias; species Clarias buthupogon. Next base: position 2,616,363 of record JAQMYK010000039.1, on the reverse strand, counting down.
AAAAGCTAACCCTCATATTTCAATCCAATTAAATTTTATTTGTATAGCGCTTTTAACAATTGTCATTGTCGCAAAGCAGCTTTACACAATCAAAATAATTATTTAAATTTGTGAGGAATGTGAATGTGTATGAATCAAAATGGTCAGATAGTCCCTGATGAGCAAGCCGAGGGTGACGGTGGCAAGGAAAAACTCCCTGAGATGGCAATAGGAAAAAACCATGACCGGCACTTCCTTCTATCTTTCTATCCAATGTCCGTTCACTGGAAAACAAAATGGGTTACCTCAGACTGGATTTAACCACACAAAGAGAGGTGAGAGATTGAAGTCCCATCATCCTCACAGAGACATGGCTTAATCATAATGTTCCGAATAATGCCATTCAGGTGGACGGTCTAACAACATTCCAAGCGGACAGGAGTCATGCTCTCAGTGGAAAATCTCGGGCAGGCGGTATTTGTATTTTTATCAACAACAACTGGTGTACAAAATGCCGAAATTGACGCAAGTTATTGTTCTGAGGACATTGAATATTTCACACTTAAATGTAGACTGTTCAACCTGCCCAGAGAATTTACAGCTATCATAATCACAGCTATTTATATTCCACCCAGTGCAAACACTAAGGATGTATTGGCCACATTGTACTAGTTTGTGAGCTCAATACAAAATTCGGACTCTGTTTACATAATCACTGGCGATTTCAATCAGGCCAAACTAAAGACGATGCTACCATATTATCATAAACTTATGAATTTTGCTACAAGGGGAGAGAACACTCTTGACCAGGTCTACATCAACATCAAAGAAGCATACAGAGCTGTTCCCCGCCCCCACCTAGGGAACTCGGACCATCTATATGTTAGGCTAATTCCTGCATATAGACCATTGTGTGTAACGCCAGGTTACGCCCGCATCTCAAGCTAGGTCATGATCACCTGCTGTTCACCGCCTCATTCATCGCTCCAAACGCACCTGTTCTCAATCCCAGATCATCACAACTCTCATTGACCTGGCAACGAGCATTGACGCACGAAACGAACTCGACAAAAGGAGCATTGTCAGGTTCTCAATGTGCCTGCTCATAACCCTGCCCCACCTGAGTTCCCCTATGCAGGTTGACTGCACCCACATCTCACCCAAGGAACGCCAACATCGGAAGGACGACGGTGCCTGTTTCTACTGTGGTCAGGTTGGCCATGTTGTACGAACCTGTCTGTTAAAAGGTCAGGCCCCCCCGGTAGTTCTGGAGGTACAGGGGGGCCCTAGACACTACCCATCTCCTGACCCCCGTTCCCGCTTCCCAGTGACTCTGATATATGACAATATGCCCCACACCACACACGCCCTAGTAGACTCTGGAGCGGACCAGAATTTAATCTCCTCTGCTTTGGTTTCTAAGCTCAAGATTCCGCACAGATTCCATTGAAGCAACCTTTCCATGTACAGGCTTTTGATGACAGTAAACTCTCCTCCATCTCCCACCGAACAGCTCCAATCACCCTGCAGTTTTCTGTCAATCATGTTGAAACCACCACGTTCCTTATCATGAAAAGCGCTCATGCACCCGTAGTTCTGGGTCTCCCTTGGTTAAGATTGCATAATCCTCACATCGAGTGGTCGAGGAGAAGCATCCTGGACTGGAGTCCTACTTGCCATTCGTCATGTCCTCATTCTGCCACCACCAGAAGGATCTTGCCCACCTCTCTGGAGGAGATCGCTAACCTATCTAAAGTTCCCGTTGAGTATCACGACCTGTTCAGCAAGTCACGAGCCATCTCTTTACCTCCTCATCATCCACACGACTGTGCCATCGATCTCCTTCTTGGCACTACTCCACCGGGCGACTCTACTCTCTCTCTCACATCCTGAGAGAGAAGCCATGGAAAAGTACATCTCTGAGTACATTTCAGTTGGAATCATTCGCCCTTCCTCTTCTCCCACAGGGGCAGGTTTTTTCTTTGTGGAAAAGAAGGACAAGTCCCTCAGACCATACATCGACTATAAGGGGCCTAAATGAGATCATGGTCAAGAACCGCTATCCTCTCCCACTCATGTCCTCAGCATTTGAGTTACTCCAGGATGCCCGTATCTTTTTAAAATTAGATCTAAGAAATGCCTACCACCTGGTCCCGATAAGAGAAGGTGATGAGTGGAAGACACCTCCACTGGTCATTATGAGTACCTGGTAGTTCCATTTGGTTTAACCAATGCACCGGCGGTCTTCCAGGCGCTCATTAATGATGTCCTGAGAGACTTTCTCAATGCCTTTGTGTTCGCTTACCTTAATGACATCCTAATCTTCTCACGCTCACTAGAGGAACATAAGCTCCATGTCAGGTCCAGGTTTTCAACGTCTGCTGGAAAACAAACTCTACGTTAAGGCAGAAAAGAGTGAGTTTCACCGTGAATCCACCTCCTTTCTGGGGTATGCCATCTCACTTTCAGGCATCCAGATGGACCCAGTCAAGGTAAGGGCCGTCACGGATGGGCCAACACCTTTGGAACTTCAACGCTTTTTGTGTTTTGCCAACTTCTATCGCCGCTTTATCCGCGACTTTAGCACAGTAGCGGTCCCACTTACATCTCTTACATCCACCAAGGTCCTCTTCCGATGGAACCCCCGAGCTGAGGAGGCATTCAAGAGACAAAAGTCACTCTTCACCACAGCACCCATCCTCACTTTCTATGACCCTTCCCTCCAATTCATTGTTGAAGTCGATGCTCCCGACACAGGAGTGGGAGCCGTGCTCTCCTAACGAACACAGAAGGACAACAAACTCCACCCATGCTCCTTCTTTTCCCGTCAGCTGATGCCCCCAAACGGAACTACGACATCGGGGATCGCGAGTGAAGCTAGCCCTTGAAGAATGGAGACACTGGTTGAAGGGAGCTGATCACCCATTTCTTGTTTGGACTGATCATAAGAAACTGGAATATCTCAAGTCAGCCAAAAGACTTAATTCATGCCGAGCATGCTGGTCATTATTTTTTTCACGGTTCAACTTCACGCTTTCTTACTGCCCTGGATCCAAGAATACTAAACCTGACGCACTCTCCCGAGAGTTCCCTGCCCCTCAGGATACACCCACTAGGGAAACCATCCTCGCACCACAGGGCCTTGTAGCTGTAACCCGGCTGGACTTGGAAAACTTAGTTCTGCGATCCCTGGAACAGGAACCGGGCCCCAGCAATGTCCCGCCTGTGCTACATTTTGTATTGGATTCTGTTCGTCGTCAAGTCTTAGAATGGGGCCACAACTCTAGACTTGCCTGTGACCCTGGGGCAACCCGCACTCTCGCTTTGCTTAATCAATGCTTTTGGTGGCCAACCATCAAGGGGGACATTAAGAACTTTGTAGTGTCCTGCGATGATTGTGTCACTTCCCACCTCATCCACCGGCATGTCACCATTCCAGTGTGGTCTTGGCTATCAACCTCCACTGTTTCCCACCCAGGAGAGTGAATCTGCTGTCCCTTCAGCCCAAGCCTTCGTCCGTCGCTGTAAGAAGATATGGCAACGGACACGCACTCAACTACGACGCACCGTGGCCATCTTTCAGCGCAAAGCTAATCTCCACCGCTCAGCTGACCCAGCTTACCATGTCACCTAAAGGATTATTAGGAACACCTGTTCAATTTCTCATTAATGCAATTATCTAATCAACCAATCACATGGCAGT
>JAQMYK010000039.1:2577453-2589378 GCA_030014345.1 Clarias buthupogon | reverse complement strand
ATTCCTTATATGGCAATATTTCCTATAGTTCATCACCAAGGAATTTCTACATAACATGTTAACAGCTCGTGCTCTTTGATGTAGTAACAGATGAAAGTAACACATATGTACTTTGTTTATACTTTACATGAAACTCCTTATCTTTGAATAAATCAGAGAACATTCCAGTACTTAATCATTTGCGTGTCCCCCAATCAACAGGTGATGTCCAAGCATGTCCAAGTATAGGAGACAGATCTAGTGGTTTCTGACACTAAATTTGGCAGACACTCTTATCCAGAGCAACTTACATTTTTATCTCGTTATACATCTGAGCAGTTGAGGATTATGGGCCTCACTCAAGGGCCCAACAGGGACAACTTGATGGTCGTGGGATTTGAACCTGGGACCTTCCAAACCATAGTCCAATAACCACTTGGACTTAGCCCTTTACCACCGAGTTAACCCTGACCCCACTAAACTTGCACTACATTCCATTAAAGCTACATCCATTCCACATAACAGCTAATAAAAAGTCTTGCTTTTAGCCAGCAGATGTGAAACCGTTCCATAACTTGATCAATGAAAAGATATTCTGTTTATAAGCTAAAATAAAGGTTTTTTTTTTTTTTTTGGTTGATGCAATTCATGGCTAGATTAGAAGCCATGGAAAAATATAATTAGCGCTATTATAGCTAGCTAGCTAAAACATTTGCTAGCGATAATCATATCCCAGTAAAGTGAATGTTGAGACAAAATCCACATTTCCATGCCATTACCTTTCAACCTTGACAATTTTTACATTTGCGATGCAGCTAGAATCTCAAAGCAACTTGTCAACAGAGTCGTACTAGAGATCTCATAAAAAATAAAAATAAAAAAAGGAGAGAGAGAGAGTGTGAGAGAGAGAGAGAAGGAGCATGTAGGTGGCCAGGGAGAAAATATGATCTTTGGAAGAGAGTTTGAAAGAATATTGATAAGAAGAAGCTCTTATGTGTATTCATCTCTCATTGTATAGCCGCATCACATCCTGCGAAGAAAAAAAGGATCTTTCTAAGCAATTATGTTATTCATGCTCCTTCGCTGCTTTTAGAACCTCAGCCATCCGCATTCGCTCTTTCATTCCTCCCTCGCTCGCGCACTCCCTCACTTGGCGTCTGTTACATCTAAACAACCCCACTTAACCTCATCTCCGTCACTTTCTCTGCCGGCGGTGCGTGCACACGAACATGCACACACACACACACACATACACACAAATTCACACAGAAATACTTTCTCCATAGCCTTTCAGTGAGGGGGAGAAAAAAGCGAAGAAGTGCGGAGGGCGAAATTACTCGGGGGTATTATTAATCGCATGAGGGGACATTATGAGGCCAGATGCCCCTCTGTTGCACCCTGCTCTCTGCAATCTCAGCCCACTTCAGCCCCTCCATTGCTGCCTCGCACCGAGGGCCCTGCCATTGTTTCAGGCCGGCTTTTATTTCTTTAGCCCTAACATTTTTTTCATAAGGCGCTCTGGAGAGGTCTCATCATCTTTTCCTGCTTTTCAGGCCTCCTCACTTTGAACTTGGGAGCTGAAAACCACAACCCACTTCAGAACCTTTAGCCTTTAGCGCACACATGTATGCACACACACACACACACACACACACACATACACGCATCATCCATAACACAGTGTTTCTTCTCAAAAAACAGCCTTAGCAAAGGTTCTCCAAGAAGAACACAAAGACCTAAAGCGGCATCTAACTCCACATGCACGGGGCTCTTCTGGAGGATTAGGGAGAGCTAAAACCACTAAAGGAGGCTTAGTACCTGAGCTACTCTCTCCACAAGTGATAAGTAGTCCACGCCCACAACTTACTTCACATTTCGCCTGATTTAAATTTTAGACCGTGCAGTCCTGGAAAAAACACACACATGCACACAATTTCCATATTTAAAAAAAAAAAAAAAAAAAACTGTTTATGAGATAAGAAATGCTTTATGTCTTAATTCTGAGCTTTAGTTTTCACACTAATGTTGCTTACAGATAAGGAACGCTTATAGACTCCTTTCCTATAAGCTTAATAAGTTAGTAAATATTCGGACGCTTTTAGTGGCCAGAGCATAGATGGAGGCAAAACAATTCCCTGAGCATGTTAGCCAGTACTGACGAGCAAGTTTTATTGTCTTGAACATCAGTTTTTTTTGTATGGTAACTTACTCTCTGGATGTTTATTTGATAACTTTTATAAAACATTAATCAACACGATCAGATTTGCCACCACGTTAATTAAGAGGGCTGTACTGAAAGCAATGCAAAACTGGGCGTAACTTCTTTATTGATCAGACTGCCTGCTTCACATCTGAAACGCTGGCCTCCCAGGAACTCCTTTAATGGAACAAACATGTGGAAATGGCTTGGAGCGAGGTCAGGACTGCGCAGGGGATGTGGCAATAACTTCCAGCCGAGTTCCTATAACAGAACTATCCAAGAATGTCTGCGGTGGGGTCAGAGCCGCCTCGGCCAGGATCGTCATTCTCAGACGTTTGCACTTTTCAAATGTTTTACTGCGGCTAAAAGTCTCATCATTGTTCTGTGCTGGAAGTCTTCTGTAAACGCCAATCGTGTTTACGCCTTCATTCACCAGAAATTTCATCACCAAGTCCTGGATAAATTACAAGACACACTTTTGTTTAACATGGTCCCTATGGTCAAATAATTTTAAATCTTTTCTAGGGCTGCAATCCCTTTTGTCCAGGCCAGTTTCATTAGTTTTTTTTGTTTGTTTTTTTAAATGCTTCTCTTGGACCACAATTGTCTGCTTTTCATTCGTTCATTTTCTGTAAATTTTTTGTTTCCAGTTATTTCAGTGATCATTGTGGGTTATTCTTTCTTTAACAGAAGGGTACCATGAAATTTGTCCACATGTCTATGTCAGAAACCAGATATTTAGGAATATTTTTTTGATTAAATTCTTTAAAAAATGTAGGCCACGACTCTTCAATTAGTCTTATTTACATCTTTATTGTCTATTGTTACATATTTTAAAAAGTGCCATACAGTGTCAGAAACCAAAAGCTGCATGCATTAGCAGTACATTTTCCTGATGTGATGGCAAAATGTCCATCTTAATTATGTCCCAGGATTATGTCCAACAGCAATCAAGAGAAAAAAACAAATGATGGGATCTGAAAACAGTCTTAACCTGACTTTTAGCGTAATATAGTGATATTCATAGAATTAATAAAATATTACGGTAATCTTATAGGTTTTGTTTTTTTTTTTGCTTAGTTAGCTTTGTAGATTTGTCTTTTTTTAAATCTTTTTAATTATTCCACAGGAGATGGAAAACAGGAATGAAAGTCTGACAAAGCAGTGGAGTTTTTGGTGACTCATGGTTTGGATGTGCAGGGGGGTTATACTTTTAAAGCTTCAGCCCTTACACCCACCCTTGACCCCTTCTTTGGGAACCAACAAAAAAAATAGGCTCTTTCAATAAATGTGTTCTATATTTTGACTTTTGTAAAGAGAAAAAAAAAATCCTTGATAGGAGCGTCTGTTTCAGGGATTGTTGACATAGCTCACCTCCAGCCCGCTGAAGAGTGATAGCAGGGAAAATCCAACAGGAGCAGAGATGAAGGGCCTCGTCCTAAACGACCACATAGTTTCCTAAAAAAAAAAAAGGCAAAAAATAATACCCAGAGAGCAAATCCATTTTATTGGCTCACACTAGCTGTCAAGTCTTCTGGAGAGACGGCATTGATGAGGAGAAAGTGAAGCTTGGTTATTAAGCGAAGGCCATATGTGAGCTCTTTCTGCTATTTATCAGAATGCAAAGGGGTGAAGGTGCTACAAAGCCCGGATTATCTGGTATTGGGTTACTAATGAGTGCCACACACACACACACACACAAAACTCTTTCCCCCTTCTTCTCCCTCCCACCTTTTTACTTCTCTCTCTTACACACACACACACACACACTTTACCTTGGATTTGGGAGAAATAGTGTGAACGATTCAAGCTACATCAAGAGCCGTTCTCTAAATCCCGGATTTGTTGAGCCTGTAGCTTCTCCTCCGGGTCACTTCAAGAGAAATTCCCAGATGAAATGGAGATCCAGAGAGGTTTCGATCCTGCATTCTGCACCACTTCAAACACAAGTGTGTGTGTGTGTGTGTATGTATTCAGGCTCTGTGTCACTAATGTTCCTACACACCAGCTATGCTTTTTAACACTGCTCCATATCTCACAAGTGTTTGTCATCCTGACAGAGGATTTCTTTGCTTAAAGGCTGTTTTTTCTCAGTTTCAGGAGCATTTAATAGTGAATCCTCACTTTAACTCTCAAATTCACATTTTTTAAGGAGTAATATTAACAATTATTATTAAAAATCTGATCATTTTGAACATTTCATGCTCATTTCCCTATTTTGATTCTGTGAAGCTGCTCTGTGACAATGACCATTGTTAAAAACTCAATAGAAATCAAATTGCATTAAAAATGCATTAAAAGTCCTCTATTTCGTTGAAGGACATAAATATAGCGTTAACTTTTTTTCTTTTTTACATCCACCATGTTGCTTAAATGTAGATTTATTTAATTTTACAGAAACAAGAGTAAAAACAATAGTAAGAGCTGGAAATAAAAACAAAACACACAACAGGGTGTAGCAAAGCAAATAAGTGAAAGAAACAAAAATCAGCAAGTTTGCTAGCTTTATAGAAACCTTGCGTTTAATACCTACTGTATGTCTGGTGACAGCGCTGTGGCCTTGTACCTCAAGGGTCTGGGTTTGATTCCCGCCTCGGGGTCTGTGAGCGTGGAGTTTGCATGTTCTTCCCGTGCTTGGTGGGTTTCCTCAAGGTACTCTGGTTTCCTCCCACAGCCCAAAGACATGCAGATTAGATTGGCATTCCAAAAGTGCCCATAGTGTGGGAGAGTGTGCATGCATGTGCCCTGTGATTGATTGGCACCCCGTCCAGGGTTCCCTTGCTTAGGCACCAGGTACTGTAGTGTATGTCAGGTCAGAATTTATTCATAGCTGATAACCATAACTGTAACCAGTCAATGTTTTTAACCAGGAACAGGCTTGACAAAATAATTATACCCAACAGTCCTCATATGAGGATGATACAAGAATATAACAAATCCTAAACATATACAACATAAAACCAAAGCACAGTATTGGTGCTGATTTTTTTATGGTATACAGAAAATAGGTAATACAGAAAATGTGTGTGTGCCAATGAAGCTACTTCTGAAGTTTATTCAACATGGAAGTGTCTAATCTTGCTTCCCTAAAAATTTGAAGTTGTTAACTTCAAATTGGTGTAAGCTTCTGGAAGCATATGACCTGTAAGAATTAATGCCTAAATTAAAGCATTCCGTGCAAAAACTTTTTACAAAAAAACATCTGTAGTGTCCGTAACCATGTCAAATTCATGTTGCAATATCTTAACAATTTTGCATTTTAGAATAATAAACTTTTTCAGGTTTGTGTCTTTTCATGTGGAATCTAAATTGGTCAAGTTTCATCTGAATGACAGTTAAGATCATTGAAAGATCTGAATTCAGAAAAGTTATGGACACTACATAAAAGGCCATGAAATTGTATTTAGCAAATGTGTTTTTTTTTATTTAATAAAGAAAATAAATTTATATGCATATTTACATTAAACAAAGCATGGATCAGTAGATAAGAAGGAGTAAGTGTTCTGAAAATTGGTGTTATATGATCCGATGTGAAATTTCACATTTTCATGTATCATGTTTTGGCCCAGTATAATTTGTCATTCTTTAAGATATAAAAAGTTACTTTGCAAATGAAACCCATGCCACTAGCAGTGCACCGTGGTTACTAGTTTTTCTTCCTTAAACGGCTCTATATGAAGGGATACACTAATCTTTCCATGGCGATACTGGAGGGTAAAGGAGAAAGTGGACAAGGCAGACAACCACCTATAGCTGGTTGCATCCAACTTGCATGAGGTTAAGATGAGTGGGGGGTTGCTGTCTGTGATCACTTTGAAACTACTCCCACAAAGGTAGTCACAAAACTTCTCTGTAACTGCCCACTTCAGGACTAGGAATTCTAGCTTGTGAGCAGGATATCGGGTCTCGCTCCTTGACAATCCTCGACTGGCATAGGCAATGACTCGTAGCACTCCTTCTTGCTCTTGATAGAGTGCTGCACCTAGTCCAGTTGTGCTTGCATCTGTATGCAGCACATACGGCAACCCAGGATTCGCAAATCCTAATACTGGTGCTTCTGTGAGTTCACTAATAAGTGTTTTGAATGCTTCCTGACATTCAGTTGTCCATCACCCTCCAAATGGCTCTTTAGGATCAAGATAAGTTTTCTCTTTACTTTTATTCTTACAACTTTTCCGAAGAGGAGGATAACCTACAGTACAGTCAGTTTGTTTAGCGGCTTTACTATTTTTGCATAATCCTTGATAAACCGCAGATAATAACCGGAGAAACCCAGAAAGGAACATACCTCTTTCAGGGTCCATGGACTTGGCCAGGTCTTAATGGCTTGTATTTTTTGGGGATATGTCTCCTCTCCACTCCATTTTCTGAGACTATGTGACCAAGATATTACACTGATGGCTGGAAAAACTTACATTTATTCAGTGAGAGCTTTAATTCATAGTCTTTCAAACGTCCAAGAACATGAAGAAGGCGTTTTTCATTCTCTTCAAGAGTATCTGAGAAGACAATCAAATCGTCTAAGAACACCAAGAGATCCGAAAGGCTGATGCCGCCCATGCACTTCTACATCAGCCTTTGGAATGTGCTGGGAGCATTAGGGATTCCCTGAGGCATCCTATTGAATTCCCAGAAGCCCAATGGGCATACAAAAGCAGTCTTGGGTTTGTCATTCTCTTCCAGTTCAATTCGGTAACATGCAGATTTAAGGTCAAGCACTGAGAACCATTTTGAACCTCGAAGTGCAGAAAAAGTTTACTCCAAGTTGGGTAAGGCATAAGCATCCTTTATAGTCTGCGTATTCAGCTTGCGATAATCAATGCAAAGCCTTATGTCACCATTTTTCTTCCTTACCACAATGATACGAGAAGAAAAGGATGATTCTGATTCACGGATGATACCATCTTCAAGCCATTCCTCAAGATGACGGCAAACAGCTTCAAGATCGTTGAGATGGATCGGTCTCGCTCTATGCTTGAAGGGGGTTTCATTGTGTACCTTGATGCTATGTTTAACTTTGTGTGTCCAACATCCATGTCATGCATTGCAAAGACTTCAGGCATAGCACACAGTTTCTGAGTGATTCTTCTTTTTCACTCTTCTGGCAGACTATCAACAAAGTCAAAGCAGAGTTCTTCTGTAGAACACTTTGACCCGCAGGAACAACAGTACGAGTGAAACCTGGAAGCCTAACGGTTCCTATGCTACTGGCATCTGTATTCAATGGTCTTAATCACAGCCCTGTACCCTAATGGAACAGCTTGATGTACTGAATCATTGGTCTCAAGAAACTGGTTACATGCAAGATCCAAGGTGTTTGTGCCTATTAGCACTTTTGGCTGGGAAGTGCCACCAGTTTCGGGGACTACTAAAGCAAGAGTAGACACTTGGCACATCAGATCCGAGGAAGTCTTTTGGGAAAACAACCCTCACCTCATCATAACCCAAGTAAGGTACCGCTTGCCCATTTGCCGCTTCTACGTCCAGCAAATTATTCACACGTGTTATGCTTAATCCAGAAAAGTTCTGATCATAAAAAGGCTGTGAAATGGTCGTCACTTAAGACCTTGTGTCGAGTAAACAAGGACAAGGATTTCCTTCAATATTCACTTGAGCAGTACATTTTGTGCCGATTAATCCTTTGGGTATACCAGACGAATGATATTTTTGATGGGGCTTAAAATGACTCATATTTGCTGATTTCTTGAGACTTGCTTGACAAGTGACAGCCCTCGTATGTCTCGCTACAAGGGCTGGATGTTGTTTAAAACACCGGAGGCTTTTCTCTTATCAGTTACCAGAGATGGATTTGGATCATTCTCGTAAATTGAAGAAACATGCCTGTCCTCACCACATCGAAAGCAACAGCCTGGCTTAGGTCTGCAAGGCGGCTTTTGCTCAGCTTTTGATGGGGTTTCTCTGGGAAACTGTGTATTAGTCTGTTTGACTTTGCTTAATTTGCTCTTTGTCTCTGGATCCTTTTGGGCTCTAAATTTTGTCATTTGACTCAGGAGCTCCGTAACTTGTTGTCTTTAAATCAAGAACAGCATCATTTGATGACAACATGCTTTGTTCTGTCTGCTTGCTCTTTTGTTTAGCAAGCTGACTCTGAAGCTTGGCAACTTGTCTTTTTAATTCTGTGACCTCTGTCCTTTCTGACATTTCATCTTGCCTTAGATCAGGCGGATTGACAGTGAGAGTATGGAAACAGTGAGAGTAAGTGTTGCCTCATGCGATTTGCTTTGTCATAATGTTTGTTCTCCTCACTGCGTAACTGCAGGAGCAGCTCTTGGAATGGAGGCAGTCTGTTAATTTTTTGCTCAAACTGAAAGTTTGCCATTAGCGCGTTGTCCCAACATTGACGACAAAACTGTTTTAAAAGTTGTCAATCAGCTTCACCAGCATGGATACCACCTTGCTTCATCATTTTGAGAAGGTAAGTGTGCAGTCGTTGCAAATATAAGGAAGGCTTTTCACCTGTGTTTTGCAGTATATTCAAAAACTTAGTGAAAAGATCATCACCGTCTTCCACAATGTCAAAAGCTGAATCCAAGACATCAAGGTAAGCAGTAGGTAAGGTTTTGACACCTAACTGCTTCACCATTTCTTATGCTGCTGGCAATAGACTGTCCAAGATCTTTCTGGACCAATCCAAGTCAGACAGTGAGGGATCTTGAAGGAGTAACTCTACACTATTTCGTCATATGTCATAATCAACTTTGCCACTAGGACAGGGGATTCTGCCTGAGAAGACTGAGAAAACTCCATTACTTCTCAGAATCTTTTCCATGACCATTCTTTGGACTTCGGGCGGGTTCACATCATTCACCCAAGAGTGGGTGAAATATGTTCTGTACATACGTGGTGAACTGTATAAAAATGTTGTCCTTCTGAACACTCAGCTTGCTTAGGTGGAAGAGGGATGTCAGGTGAGGAAAGATCAGTCACTTGGGATGATTCAAGATCATTTGCATCTGTCAGATTTTTAGCAACGGAGGCAGTGGCTGAGAGAGGCTGCTCTTTCAAGAGTTCGTCAAAAGTTCTGCCACTGAACTTTGAACACAGTTCGGCAAAATAATGGGCAGTAGCATTTTCAGTCACTGCTGAAGCATAGACGCTTGATAGAAGCCTCACATGGTAAACAACATTGTGTGGACTCTTGAAAGTGTAAGGCAACAAGGGTGTGAGAGTCATTAATGCAGAATAACTGCTGTACTCTACTATGATTTCCCTATGATGAGGCGATTTGGGATCGTCTATACGAATTTGTCTATGGATACGACCATATTTGTTCAGGAAATCAGTCAGGTCTTCATCAAGTTCTGTATTTGTCAGTCCACTAATTATCCCTGAGTTTTCAATTACAATGTTTTCAAGCTCAATTACTTCCATGTTACACTACTATAAATATGTATTTTCAAAAATACTGAACTGGCACACAACAAAAAAAACAAAAAAAAAAGGGGAAATTTAATATAATGCCCTCCTGGCTGGCTCACCACTTTCTGTAATCCATGCCACTAGCAGTGCACCGTGGTTACTGTTTTTTTTTTTTTTTTTTTCTTATATGGCTCTATATGAAGGGATACACTAATAGACCAGTTAAGATTCTAGGATCGCTACAGGGGGGGGCCAAAAAAATATATATATGTAATTTGGTAAACCGCAGTAACAAAACAGACAGACCAAGAGAATGACTTGAAGTTGTTTTGTTTACTTTGTAGTGAAAAACATGAATTTAAATGAAAAAATGAAATTAAATTGCAAAACAATACAGATAAAATACGAAATATTTATTTCCTTCAAGACTAAGTTTGAGCTACTTTGTAGCTAGTTAATCTAGATATGTCTATTGCACTATATTATTTCTTTAATAGTTAACTTGCTCTGATTTTAGAATTATTCCACCTTTCCTATATCTGTTTATTTCTTATTAATTTATATTATTTTCTCTGTTCTAATGTTATTATAACTCTTTTTGGAGCTTTGCTTTTTGGTTACTGGTCTGGTTTGATTTAAACCTCTGACCGATTAATTAAAACAAAATTACAATAAAGTCAATCTGAAATGAGAAATAATCAACTAACCATAATAATACAAACACTCAATAACAATTGCAATATATGAAAAGTTCTTGGTCCATAAAATAAATGTAAACATGGGGAAAGAATAAAAGAAAAGAAAAATGTCCTCTTACCCTAAATGACGAATCCAACGAGTACAAGAGTCTCTTTGTGTAGTGCAAATTCTTGTAGTGCAAATGTTCAGTAGTGCAAAAGGTAATAGTGCAAACAGTGTAATGATCAGCTGGAGGTAGTTTTGTGAAAAACACCAGAAGAAATAAATAAATTCCACCTGTGATAATGGATAAAGCTCCAATCACTCGATGAATGACAAGATTCTCTTCTAATCGTCCTTTTCAAGATTCTCTATCTGGGTGGCTCGCCATTTCGGGATAACATCTTAACTCAGGCTCAGGAAAAAAAAACCTGACCTGTTTATACAAACAGCGTCACAACATCACAGAAAATTAACATGACTGCTAGACTGAAAATATCTTCCACATGTAAACTTAAACTACTTGGAAAATACTATTTAAGCACTTAAAATCAGTTATATAAATGCTTAGTTGCTAATTTACACTTTTGAGCTCTTCAGAATTACAATGCATAAAGTTACAACATGACATGTGAACACTAGATGCATATAAACTCGCATAAAACATTTCAAAACATTAACACATCACATTAACACTTCATCTAAAAGATTTGCATGTCATATTTTGAAACTCACCAAGTCCGGAGAATTTCAACACACTTTAAATCAACCGCGTTGGAGCTCGCAGGGGTTTACAATCGCACTTCTTCCACTTCAATAAACATCAATAATCACGCTAAGATGACCCAAATAACAAATGTTAAAACATTATCGAATGCATTATTTACAACATAGATGACTGATATACCTGACTTTAAATCTTTCTTTCTTTCTGCATCTATCCATCACATACTGATGACATCATCACAGTGCGCATTTCACGAAAACTATCCCACCTTATTTACCATAGTTATCCCAATTATTTATAAGTCCACAGCACAGCAAACCATTTCAATTTAGCATTTCTGTTTTGTTTTTTATTATTTTAGTACAATTAGTTCAATATACTTTTTTTTTTTAATCTTTAAAATTCACTAATTTCTAACCTGACTTACACAAACACATGTCTGGTTTGGAAAATTCATGTGATTCTTCAAATGTGATGTTTGCATGATTGAGCAAATCAGTTTTTATCCTTCTTTGGCATGCTGCTTCAGCCCAAGATAACTGAAAAGGGGAACCTCAGATGCGAAGTGAGGTTTAGGTTAAGGAGAAAAATTAAATAAATTTCGTTTTGGAGCGAGCTTGGGTTTTAATATGTGTCAGTGGGTGTTCCACTAGAGCTGCTTAGATCCACGTTGGTGGCATGCAGGAGTGTGTGAGGAGAAGGAGGAGGAGGCAAAGGAGGATGGAAGAGGAGGAGAAGGAGGAGGAGATAAAGGAGGAGGAGGAGAGGGTGAAGCAGAAGCGATGAGAGCGCGAGGACCCGTCTGAGGGAGAGAAGCAGGGAGCACAGCGACACGCTGCTCCAGCTGAACAAACAAAAACACCCCGAAACACCACAAACTGGGGAGCTGGAAAAATGAGCAGGTCTGCACGGGGTCAGATTCCAGAGCGTATCTAATTCAATTTTACAAACTGTAAAACAC
>JAQMYK010000039.1:2215228-2226970 GCA_030014345.1 Clarias buthupogon | reverse complement strand
CTATCTATCTATCTATCTATAATAAATGCTTTCTTAGTGGAAACTTTAAAATGTCCTTTGTAGAACCCTACAACAAAGCATTTCCCTGTAGAACCCTTTAGAACATCGACCGAAGAACCCAAAATGTAACGTTTTTCTTTTTTTTTTCTTTTTAATTTATAGTGTCTATTTTAAATAAAACTTTCATTCTTCAATTTAACGGCTTCTAGTGCTTAGGTATTATTCTGTAAACCTACAGATGACACGATGTGGCATCACTTAGTAAGATATACAGTGATGTAAAGATTTATTTATTTATTTGTTTGTTTGTTTGTTTGAGCTGCCAGTCCAGCTGTTAACTTGAAGTGTACAACTTTTCTTTCTTTTGGCTCTGTTTCCACTTTGGCTAGTGAATGTGTATTGTTCTGCCCTCTAGTGGACACACACAAACATATAAACACACACACACACACACACACACTACTCCTACGCGCGCGGGCACATTTCTCGTCACTGGTGAAAAACGATGATTGGAGGTTTATGGGAAGTGTGTGCATGTGTGTATACGTGTATATGGGTACAAGTGTGTGTGTATGAAACAGTCAGCTGATGCTTACTTGGGCTTTTCTAACCACAAGATTTCACAATGATAGAGTTTCCATTGCGCCTCTCTCTCTCTCTCTCTCTCTCTCTCTCTTTTTTTTCTGATCAGACAGACATTTTCAAAGTTTCCTTTCCAGACTCCGAAGGGGAAGATGCATCTCCTCCGTCACTAAACCGCAGCACACTTTCGTTTCTACTTTCCGCTTCAGTCCGATCTGCTACGTGGTTATGGAGACGAGAGATTTCTGTACACTCTAAATACGAGGCAGCAAAAACAATCCATGCTGTTCAAGGCAGATGAGGAAGTTAGGGGAATGAAATGCAATAAATAAATCTAAATATGCACCTTTGCAAACATACTGAACAGCATTGGTTCATTTAGGAAGCATTTATCCACTTCTTCCTCATGCAAAAGCGGGACTTTTGATAACTGTGCAGAATAGCAGAACCCAGTTCTGAGAGTAAAAACTCCCTTTATTTCTCTATATAATCTCCTGCTACACTAATGCACTTATCCCTTAACATGTGAAAATACACTACACTGCTAAAAGTATTCACTCGCCCGCCTTCACATGCATATGAACTCGAGTAACATCCAACTGTTAATCCATAGGCTCTAATATGATGTTGGCCCCGCCCCTTTTGCAGCTGTAACAGCTTCAACTCTTCTGTGAAGGCTTCCCACAAGGTTTAGGAGTGTGTTTGTGTTTATGGGAATTTTTAACTGTTCTTCCAGAAGCGTATCTGTGACGTCAGACACTGATGTTGAACGAGAAGGCGTGGCTCGTCTACTCAGTCTCCGCCCCTAATCCATCCCATCAGGCTGAGGTCAGGACTCAAGTTCTTCCAAACCGAACTCGCCCATCCATGCCTTTATGGACGTTGCTTTGTGCATGTTGGAACAGGAAGGGGTCGTCCCCAAACTCTTCCCACGAGCATGAAAGTGTCCAAAATGTCTCGGTATGCTGAGGCATTAAGAGTTTCTTTCACTGGAACTGAGGGGCGGAGCCCAACTTCTGAAAAACAACCCCACAGCAGTTCCAACATGACTGCGCACCAGTGCACAAAGCAAAGACCAAAGTGAAAGGAAAGTGGTATAGAAGATAAATTAATGAATTACCAACCAGAATTTAGCAGCACTCTGGTGTAATGTTATAAATTTGGCTAATTTGTTCATTGATATGTTTTTTTTCTCCACATTCTTTGTTACGTTATATTATATGTTATGTTATATTCATACGCCATATTTTTTTTAATGAGTTTCTTAATTTATTTAATGATGTCTGAATAACAAAATGGAAAATCATTAACAAAAAAAAACATTAAATAGGTTTTGATTAACTTTTTAAAAAAAAAATTCAATTCTTTATTTGTTACACAGTATATCTTACTTTTATTTTTTACAATAATTCTTAACTAATTAATTAATTTCCTGTAAAGGTTGTTATAGTAAGATGCACTTACATTAAAAAAAATATATAAATATGCACATTTATGTTGTCGAGTTTCCTTGCACAGCGTTGCTGTTGGTCTAGTTTACGGGTTTAGTTTACTATAAAACCTACAGGACACACTGTGATGTTTAGGTTCTGCATCCTGTTGCATTATTACTGGGAGCCCAGTTTCCTGGACCGTAAACCCTGACACTGTCCTCGCACCGTCTCCATGTCTATTCATATCTTCCTATAGGGCTGATTTCCGAGGTCGTATCCACAGCACCTGCAGCCTCGAACCCCAAAAATGTAAACTTCCCCTTCTGCTATCTGGTTGATGTTTTTTTTTTCTTCTTTTTTTCTTTTTAGTCAGCATGAATTCAGTCGGACGTTCTGTCCTGGTGTCACGTTAAACTCGTTGCTTTGTGACTTTGTGTTTTTCCTGACGTCCCAGCAGTCACGAGCGGCCGTCCCAGTGCAGCTGCTGCTCCGATTGCGACTCGCTGGAGTCAGGAGGCTGCAGGCAGGAAGTGGCAGATTTCCTGGAATGTGTGTGTTTCCTTCTGGTGAAGAGCAATAACAGCAGCAGGCCTTCTCTCAGCCTGGCTACGGGGCGGCGCGTCCCCACTGCTCTGTTTTTGACATTGTGTGTATGTGTGTGTGTGTGTGTGTGTGTGTGTGTGATGCTCTTTTTGTGCTGATCTTTACAATGACTGAATAACATGAGCTGACAGGGTGGTTAAATGTTTTCATATACAAAAAGCGTGTGTGTGTGTGTGTGTGTGTGTTTTCACAGTCACCTCTGTATATGTTGGAATGTATGAGATTACCAACCGGAGAGCATTAGTCAGGATGAGGTCAGGCTACAGGAATACACACACACACACACACTCACACACACATAGTTACACACAATAAGCACTTTTCCAGAAACTTCAGTGAACTCTAGGAATAAGCTGTAAACAGAAGTTATTATTATTATTATTATTATTATTATTATTATTATTATTATTATTATAGGTAGTTAATGTGGCTCCTTTGTACACACATCATGTTAGAAGCTTGAACAGATTGTTAAAGATTCTAATGTAATCCTGGATTTGTCTGCTTTTGCAATAAAGCGACAGGTTAGCTGAGATACCGCAGTGAGATCCGATGTCTCTTCAGTCCCTCACGCACAACTTTACCTGCAGTTAGTTCCCATCTACTGATCTCTTATCTACTATCACATAGGCATTGACACGTCATGAAGAACAGTAAAGCTCGGAGGGATGTAGAAGGACGTAGAAGGTGGATTGTGCCTCTAGTCAGTGTAAAACAGAAAACAGACTGAGTTGTGCATCAGTTTTAAGTAGCTACATGCATATATCGCTAGTTCCATTTATATAATATTCACTTTACAGGCCACGCCCACAAGATATCACTTGGTTCAACTTTAACCTAGCGATTATGAGGTAGTACTTGTGGTGCTTGCTAGGTGGCAGCAGTGAGACACAGCTCCGTGTCAGTGAAACAACAAACGATACTTTATACTGTACCAGAAATCACTAAATGGAGAAGCGCGGCCCGGATCGGCCACGAGCGACAGTTCTATTACAGACGCCGGTGCTTTTCTGATTAACGAGTTTAATTAATACATCAGTAGGTTATAATTTTTTTCTGATTAAAGATAGTTGTTTGTTTGATTCCACACATATACAAGGAAACATACACGGGTTAATATTATTAAAATTACGAATGGCTGCAATGTCTGCTTATACAGAGATCTGAACCTCGGCTCGAAGACAACTTTATTGACTGGACCTTCTGGAACTTTCATTCAGTGCCCCTGGTTTATAGTGTACGAGCGAAGGGCAGCGACACTTTATTATATAGCATGCTTTTTTCTTTTACTTTTTTTTTTTTATATATCCTGTGTTAATTGATTTTGCCTGACTGTAGGCTAACCTACGCGTTCTGATCAGATTTAAGCTAGGCTAGTTCAGTAAGTTTTGTTAAACCTACAATGTTAAATCTATTTTCAATAACTTTATTGTACCGTCTGTACACGCTAGACACGCAACTTGTTAGCATGAACTTATTAGCCGGTTAAACTTCCTACTGTTGTCTTCTTTACTTTTTTAAAATAATGTAAACACTTTTTTGTTGCTTTAGCGACGGGATAACTTGGGTGGGAGAACTGGCCGCACAGTAACCGGAGATTAGGTACTGGATCCGGTTCTGTTCTGAGACCAATTTTATTATTTACCAATTTTAAACGAATATTAGGGACATACCTGTGTGTGTGTTTGTGTGTGTGTGTGTTTGTGTGTGTGTGTGTTTCATAGTCCTTGTGCCTGACATTTCTCCTGGTCTTGTTGTTTTGTACATGGCGATGACATCACTCCCCTCTGAGAGAGAGCAGCTGTCCCTGGAGGGGGTCTAAGCAGTGCCGACCTTTCCCAGCACTCCCCTGTGTGTGTGTGTATTTGTGTGTGTGTGTGTGTGTGTGTGTGTTCTCCTTCTGAGGGTCTGAGAACAAGAGCATGGGTTTCCCCAGGGCCTCCCCGACCCTAACATGACCTGTCTGCCCCCAAACTGCCTCTTGTTGATCACTTGCTCACACACACACACACACACACACACACACACACGAAACACACCCAGACGTCAAGGCCGTGTGTGTGCTCTGCAGGGCATTCGACACTTCATTTGGTATGACGTAGGTTATGTAAGGTAGAGTCAAGACATATTCATGTGTGTGTGTGTGTGTGTGTGTGTGTGTGTGTGCGCGCGACATCACGTCTAGCTTGGTATGTTTCCCTGCTGAAACAATCAGATCTCGTCAGTCTTCCTTACATTGTGTTTCTTAAATCTGATGCTTACATCATCTTACAACACACACACACTTACAAGTAATTAAGCTTATGAATAAGCTTTTCCACATGCACTTCCCAATTTTGCAGAGTGACAGATGTTCCTGCGTTCGTGAGGGCCGAGTTTAATCCGATTAACTGATTATCACATGCTTGACTATGTGACATCACTGCTGAATTTGTAATAATTTTTTTGATTTAGCGTAAATTATTTACATGCAGTAATACAATCATTAACCCAATGTCAGCGAACTTGCTACATGCGCAGTGACAGTGATGATAGTGTTAGCATGAAGACGCTTTGGAAGCTGATATGTTTGGGCAGAGCGTACAGCTGAGACGCTAATAGTAGAATATTAACTTTGTTTAAAAAAAAAAAAACTTTTGTTGACTTTTTTGTTAACTTTGTCTAAGAAACTTGGACTTCCTTCTTGAATGTTAGGAATGTCTCGATAACTCACCAGCGTTTACCAAGTGACATCAAATCAACATGGCCGCTCCACCAGCATCAAATAAACAAGTAACACGTCTTAACTTTTTTAACAAGTTATACTGCGTATACAATTATTTGCAAACAGTTGGCTAGATTTTTGCTAACATCAAACATTGTTGATCAAACATGAAAATGATGACGAGTATCGATTCCTTCTGCACCGTCGTCAGTGATGTAGGAAACCATTAACCAAAAAGGAAAACAGACTAATATTCCAAAGAAAAGAAGCTTAAAACCACAACCGTGATGTAGGCCTACTACTGCCGTGTTTGGGTGTGACGTATGTTTATAATCATCATTCTTTTTATTTGCCAACTTATCAGTTTGGTTCAATTTCGACCCAACGCTTAAACCCCAGACACTGGATGCAGTGCGGGCTCCAAAAATTGGTGTGTGTGCCAGGCTGTGCCATGCTGTGGCGACCGAAAGACTAACAACAAGTCACTTTGGCTAACTGCTAACAACATTAACTGAGTCCTTATTCAGGTGATGTGTGTGGGATGACCACCGACATGTAGTTAAGCAATTTTTTTTTTTGTCTGAATAAAACACATAAAGAGAGTATAGGGCAGGCATCACTAAATGGCGGACTGGCACTGAGTCACAGTTCTATCTGGACTTATTACTGGATTAATATACCAGTAATCTAGAATTTTTTTCCTGGAGGTGGGCGTGGCTATAAGCATCACTCACTAGAGCCACTTGACATGATTGTTTACTGTGTACAGACAGAGGAAACAGAAATGAAAGCGCGATAAAGCATCACTTACTCCAAGAAAAGGAAAGTAGATTAAG
This sequence comes from Clarias buthupogon, assembly GCA_030014345.1. Taxonomy (NCBI): domain Eukaryota; kingdom Metazoa; phylum Chordata; class Actinopteri; order Siluriformes; family Clariidae; genus Clarias; species Clarias buthupogon. The sequence continues at coordinate 2,220,812 of JAQMYK010000039.1, read as the reverse complement.
AAAACTGAATCTTCAAAGATGTATGGACAGATCATTATACGCTTATGTCTTCTCCAGGAAGTTTATAAACTGTTTGTCTCATATGTTCTGAAACCGTGGTAATAATAACAAGCAGTAATGTGAAGCGATAAAACATGAGATATGAGATAAAACACGGGTCATTAGAGCAAACAGATCCACAGCAGTCCGAGGTGAAGGCGTGTAAAATACCTGAACTGAGAGTCCGGAATGACAGAGCAACCAGAGTCCCTTCATTCATCACATTCAGCAGCGCGCAAATGAAACTAAAGACTCATTAAAGATTCCATACAAATCCCCCAAAAATATACACAACCATCAAACTGTCCACATGTTTAACGTAGTTACTGAAAACTGGCAATAAATATTACATATTGGAACGTACATATATATAAACATTTCACATTGGTCATTTTTTATAGACTTACAATGACGACATATATAGAGATCTGAATCCTAACACAAACATGAAATTCGGACCTCAGGTTAAAAAATTTATAAATAAAAATATTGGACCTTCTTAAATTTTGATTCAGTAACTCTGAAATAAAACTACAATTGACCCTCGTGAAGTCGCGGTTCAGAGTTCGCGGCCTCAGTTGTTCACAGATTTTTTTTTAGAACATAACTAATAATTGTTTATGGAAACACTGCAATTTCGTGGAAACTGCAGATATTCACAGCAATTTTTACACGTTTTCTTGTGGCAGTATATACATTTTTTATGTTTTAATGCTAAACTATTCAGACCAATAATTTACTAATTTTGTGACATACATGTTAAATTAAATTCAGCTATTTACAGTATACAGTTTACCTTTACTTTCTTTCTTTCTTTTTGTTCAGGGTAATTTATTAAGCTAAGTTCGAAATTAACTTCATGTGTTTAGAGCATATTTGGGGGCAAATTTAGGGTTTAAACTGTAAAGATACTGTAGGCATTTATGTTTTTTTTTTTTTTTAATACATCCAAAATTCACGTTTTTTTTCACAATTCTGTGTGCTTTATTAAACTGAGACAACAATTGTAATAAATATTTTTCGTCTTATCTTTGTTTAATTAAAAGCTTGCCAGATTTTCAAGGAAATTTGATTAGCAAGTTTGATTAATCGCCCTCTGGTGGCGGTTGGAGGTACTGAAGGGGTGTTTTTTGGTACAATGGGATGAATAGGAAGTGGGCAGAGGGACTGGGACGGGACTGAGTGTGTGTATGTGTGTGTGAGAGAGAGAGAGAGAGAGAGAGAGTGTGTATGAGAGTGTGTGTGAGAGTGAGAGTAAGAGAAGGGATTTAACGATCACATTTCTTCGCTTTTTCTTCCACCGGATTTCGCGGCGTGGCGACGCACCGATGCTGCAGACGGACGATGTGAGAAAAACGTCACCATGAAATTCGCCTGGAAAAGTAAAATGGTAAAGTTTGGACTTTTATTCCTCCGAGTTTTGTGCGGTTTTTCCCCCTGATGGTTTCGGATGGAGGGACGTTTTGGGGGAAGAAACGACGGGAAAGTGAAGACGATAATGGAGTTCGGAAAGAGCGCGCGAGCTGTGCGCGAGCCGACATGAAACATTGTTGCCAAGTGACGCGAATCAAGAAAAAGTCTGTTTTATGTTTGTGTTTGTTGTTTCTCCGCTTCTTTTTTTAAACATGGCCGCGAGCGATTAACGGACGAACAAACAAACAAACGTATTGTGCGAGTTGCGGGACCGTTATTTTCACTCTGGTGATGAGAAAACACGTCAGTTTCACGGTTTTAGCGAGAAAAGCCTGAACCTTTATTTCCCTCCTGCTATTAAACAGCTAAAAAAAAAACGAAGTAACCATGGCAACCGCATTATTTTATTAAGCTGCCCTATTCCCTCCCTTTTTTCCCTTCTTTTTTTTTAAAATCAGGATTCTGATCTTTAACAGGAAAAGAAATCTGATTTTTTTTTTTTTAACTAATTTTAAATGAATGTTGAGTTTGTGTTGCAGCTGTGATGTTTCATATCTTCTCATGTGGCTGTTTGCTTTCTGTAAATAATCCTGTTAGTTCTTTTTTGTTGTTGTTGTTGTTGTTGTTTTATGTCGGCTACTAGTATTTGTGTTCTGTAAGGCTTGGAACAATACCGTGATATCGATCCTATTCAATAACCCTGTCGATATCAAACAGATAATCCCACTTTGACATGTTTTATTTTAAGGTACAAACTATTTAGGTTTTTGTTTTCATGGTCTTTATAAAGAGTCGTAAATTATTTCAAATGTTATATGTTTAATAGCGTAATATTATAAAATGATACGAAAAGTTTTTCATGAACTTTTTTTAAACGGCGTACTCAAAGTGACCACGGATCTTTATAATATTTAAGGTAGAAACATGACTAACAAAGAGATGAAATGAAAGCGATGCAAGCAAACGATAAGAGATTTTGCAGTTAAAGAAGAGACATAAATAGTGGAGGCAGTAAAGTCGAGTTCGCAGGACAGCGGTTGCAAAGATGGCGAGAAATCACAGGATTTCCACACATTTAAATCTTCTGCAAAACTTCCAGGTTTTTTTTTATTATTATTCTTTTTTAATGGCAAAAATCATGCAACTTTTCATGAGGTTTATGTAAGTCTGTGTTGTGTTTCGTTTGTATCTATACAGCCCCCTATACATATATATATAAAAATCTGTGCTTAAATTCTTATTTGTCCCAAAAACTTTTTAAAATCAGTTCTTTTGAATTAGTCTGACGTCTTGGAAATTTGTTGATCTAAAAGTGTGTGAACCCTGAAGTGATAATGGCGGTAAAAAATACAAATTCCTGATATTTATACATTAATTTGCATAAATCTTCTGCAAAACTTCCATTTTCTTTTTTATTCCGCAAATCATGCAAGTTTCTGTCGGTGTTGTTTTTAGTTTGTAAGAAAATGTGATTTAGATAACATGAATACATCTTTAAATTTAAATCTGTGCTTAATTTCTTTATAATTCTTCATTGTTTCTAAGTGGATAAAGTAAACTAAACTTGGTATCAAACAAGATCAAGATACATCCGTCTTCATATTAGTTGTTTTTATATCACCAAGCTGTCTAATTCTGGATTCTGATTGGTCAGAAATTGTTGATTCATTTTCCAAAACAGAACATCTGACAAATCGCAGTTTTATATTAACGTCCTCATTTGAGTCTCTAAACTAAGAGCTTGCTTTGGGACTTTGTTTGCGTGGCCGCTTCACATTATTTAACACTAATATTAAACAGATTGGTAAAAAAAAAGTTGGTGACATTTTCTGTAAAGCTATGTTTTGTTACTATTTGTGGAAGGAGTCTCCAGTTCTCAATACAATTACAAGGAAAATAACAAAATCAACTTTACAATATGGACCTGTGCAATTATTTGATTGCAAAAAGTTAATTTCTCAGTAGAATCGTAAAGTATTTTTTCTTCATATACGGAATAAATTTGTGAGTGTTCATCTAATGATAGCTAGAGCAGATAATCTAGACGGTTAATGGTTCGAGCAGATTCTAAGTAAACTATGCAACTTTTCTAAACAGTTTGTGTCTGAACAAGAAAGAAACTCAACATAAACATCTGTAAAATGATGCAACCGGGGTTAAATAGATATCCAGAGGATGACTGTAAGGTCATAACGGCTGCTTCCTCGACAGTGATGTGACCCAGGAGATCGCTTTTCCTGGAAATTTGTTTGATCAAAAACAGTCATGGCTGCTCCAAGACATTAAACATAACTTAAACGTAAAATAAAAAGTATAAATAAAAATTTGCATATGAGAAAGAAACCTGCTGTTATAGGAAAGTTCTCTTTAGAGTAGTAACAATAACTTCAAGTCTTCACACTAACACTACACTTGATTATTTTCTCGTTACAGCATGACACGGAGCGCTTTAGTCCTTAAACTTGTACAATGTAAATAGCTGCAGTTTGCAGTCAGCACATGATCTGCCAATAATCTTATTACTTTAGGACGCTCCAAGCAGCTGATGGCAGGTTCCAGAAAAATACAGTCTCCACTTCTGTATGTTTAAGATGCAAAGACACCAGAAAAAAAAAAAACAAGTTCCTGGTACTTAGTTTTTCTTTTCCCAGCCTCATATACGGCGTCGGTTCTTAATTTCAGGCTTCAGTGTTGTAAACCTCTCAGTTTATTCAAACATCTAATTACTGTTTTGCGCGGCGTGTTTTGTTCGAAAGTCGAGTTAATGACAGGCTGCGTGAAAACGACACGACAGACGGATCACCGGCACTTTCACTGATAAATCCTTCGTACTTCACATCAAATCCTGCAAACGGGAGACTTGCCGTGTCAACAAACACAAACGTGTTGACGGTTACATTTTTTTGTGTATATATGTACATGTATACATTTATTGAGAAACATATAATTTGCTCATTTCCTGTGTAATTTTGTCTTTCTCTTAAATCTGAAAGACATCAACATGTACCGTGTACATGTACTGTACATCATTTGTTTTAATGTCAAATTTAGGTAAATTATTGAAGCATTGTTCAACCAAATTAAAAACAAACATTGTGGTGTCATGGCAACTATAACGTTTATTCACAGAAGGATGAGAAGTGCTGATTAATCGTGTCACACCACATTCTCGACTCTGATTGGTCAGAAGGTGTTGATTAATTCTCCATAACAGCAGCTCCGACTCTGACAAGAACTACTGGTTTATCCAACTAGAAATGGATAAAACTGTCACATATAGAAATATAAAATGTATACTGAGCTCATTGATGTTTATAATAAATTGAAAATGATTATTGTTTAATTCGGTAGGGATGGGGATCACCCGGGGTCACCTGATTGGATTTGTATTACGATTCTGTACATATCGCGGTGTTATAAGTATCCCGATTCACTGTTTACTTTTTTTTTTTTAAAGCAAATAATTCACTCCTTCCACACAAGATGCTGAATCCATTTTTATGTCTTTATAAACATCGGGTGAAATTGGTGTCTAAAATCTGGCAACCCATGTGATTAGAACTTGGAGCTTCAGACACAATGAATCCGTGACTGTGTATCAGTTTTCTCCTTATATCAGGTTTAAAATTTAATACGAAATCAAAATGTGTCTTTGTGGATTATTCTAAAAATATTTTAAGCAGCAGTATTTTTGAATAGTAATTATGGTAACGAGGGGGCGTGGCTTATTGTAGGTTTAGCAGTGTAGTAGTTTGTGACAAAATGGGATGTAGAGATGATGATGATGATGATGATTAACGTATTGGACTTTCATTCACTATTCACTCGACCCAGAGCTTGAGTTGCTTTGTTTGGGGAAAAACAGCTTATTGTCAGAGGTGTGTGTGTGTGTGTGTGTGTGTGTGTGTGCTGTGGACTCAGCAGGCTCCGGGTTGTGAGCGCACTCACCTCCTGCTATTGTTCGTCAGCGCGGCCGGTGTGACTCGTTTAGCCCGGTGTTTATCTCTCAGAGCCGAACAGGAAACTCGGCTTTACAATTGAACTGTGTGTGTGTGTGTGTGTGGGTGTGTGGGGGTGTGTGGGGGGGGGGGGGGGGTGGGGGGGGTGGGGGGGGGGGGGGGGGGGGGGGGGG
>JAQMYK010000039.1:2056820-2072419 GCA_030014345.1 Clarias buthupogon | reverse complement strand
AGAAATGAAGGTCTAAAACATCGACTAGAACATTTCCAGATCCCCGAATGGTGCCTTCTTAAACACGACTGTAGTCTATTGTTGCCTAGGAAACAATCTCGAATTGGGAGTAAACAAGAGTGAAGGTGTTTGTTGGGTTCGGATGTGGCAGGTGTTTGTTAGGGTTCTGTTATTCCATGCGTTCCAGAACACTGGCTAGTTTACCGTCGACCCCCGCGAAGTTGCGGTTCAGAGTTCGCAGCCTCAGTCATTCGCGGATTTTTCCTTGAATCCTAAACAATAATTGGTCGCAGAAACCCTCGCAATTTCACAGAAACCGCAAATATCCTCCGCAGTTATTTTAAGGCTTTGTTTTTCGTGGCAGTATATAATTTTTTTATGTGTTTTAATGCTAAACTATTAAGAACAATATAATTTACAAATTTTGTAACATAAATGTTAACCTAAATTCAGCTCAATCGTCATATAAAATATAATACTGTAGAATTTTTTTAGTACTGTGGAGAGAACAAAAAGTGACTGCAGAGGAAAACAACGTGGCTTTCGGATGGTATCAAAGAAAATACCAAAGAAAAGGCGCTTGCATGAATTACAGTGCATACAGTCTGCATATCTGTATTTTACATTCTGCCACTGCGGGAGACACAGCAGTACAGTACTGTACAGTATACAGTTTAAAGTTTACCTTTACTTTCGTTTTTTTTTAAGGGTGATGTATTAAGTTGAGTTTGAAATGAAATTAAAGTGTTTTGGGGGCGTATTTAGGGGTTAAACTACACATCCAAAATTTGTGTTTTTTTAGGAACCATACCCCTCGTGAAGTTCAGGGGTCGACTGTATTACATTCTAGAAAAAAAACCCTCTAGTATTCTAGTACTGTAGTGTAGTGTGTAGGAAACTTCTATAGGAAGAATGGAATGGGGAACCGGTAACTTTGTTCTCCAGAGGAATGAAGAAAGGGGTCTCGAGCTCGAGCCGAGTAGCTGTACAGCAGAACAGAGGACATGAGTGATGAAGTAAAGGTCCTGCAGAGTTCACTTTACACAAAAGCCTATATTAAGCAGTTTGGCGTTGCGGTATTGGGAGCATGAGCGCGCAGCCGTGACCTCCTGCCATGGGAATTTATCTCTGTCTGTTTGCACTACGGTCAGATCGCAGCATAGCGCTCGCGCCGTTTGGTAAAAGCGAAGCCTTTAATAACATCGTAGCTGCGGGTTCTAAACCTCGGACCGGCGCCAGCACCCCATGCCTCGAATGCCATCAGATCACATGACTCGTGTTCATGATGTATGGAAGCAATCTCTTCGGTTCTGTCTCTTAGCAAATAAGGGATTAGAACACGGTTGGCTCTGTTAGAGGGTGCAGTTCCAAAAGACGTGTTAGTACATTCAGGAACAATGTCTTAAACAAATGTGTGGAACCAGAACATGGTGAAGTTGAACATGGTGAAACATGGGAGCAGTGAGCAGAAAGTTCTAGAACACAAGCATAATACTGTATATGACACGTTCTGGAGGCTTGAACTTCTGAACAGGAGCTAGAACGTAAATGCAGTATTACAGTGTACTGTAGGTGTAGATCTAGAACTTGCTTGTACGCTGGCTAATTAATTCTAGATCACTGAATGGTACGTTCCTCAACATCAGCCGTTACATGAACGAACAGTAGTTTGTAGTTAATTCTAGAACGCATTTGTGAAATGAAGGAGAAACAAAGGAGACATTCGAGAACTCTGGTTAGTAACTTCTGAGCAATAGGTAGTTCTTTGTAAGATACTTTGGTTCTAGAACACCAGGACTGGAGCACAAGATAGAACACGTGGGTTAAAGTGGAAAAACTGAATGGCACTGTAGTTGTAGAACCTTCTTAAGTTAAAGTCAAGGATTATCAATAGTTTGTGCTATTACTGATTAGTTTAACACAGTTCTTAGTGCGTTCTAGAGCCCAGGAGACTTTATCCTGAAACCTGACTGTTCTAGAACATTCTAGAGCTTTGCCTCGTTTGTTTCGGATAACAATGCATGGGATTTGTGAATGCTCACTCCAGGATTTTTGCGTCTTTAAAACGGCAAAATTTTTGATTAGGTCGAGAACCTGTCAGGACCCTGTTGCTATGGTTACGTCTCAGAGGGCGGACTCTGTTTCTCATCGCTTCTAATTCACCCGTTTTTAAACACCGCGGCGTAGTAATCGTTTCATTGCGTCTAATAAAGATTAAAGCTTTACTGGAGCAATTAAGCTAATCAACATCAGTCGAGTCTAAGGTGTTATTAATGATTGTTGCCATGGTAACGTTGTAACCTGTAGGAGTAAAAAAGAGGAAAAATAAATGCATAACGACTTTGTTACAGGATGAGAAATATAACATGATACGCCATGCGGCAAGAAAGATGTAAAGCAAACAAAATGAGTGTTTTATTCCTTTTATATCACAGCAGCAACACATTTTACACGATTACGGTTAAGTAAAACAATTTGTTCCTTTTACTGTTTCATGTAGAACGTTAACAAAGAAACGACAAAAAACGTACAGCTTTATCTCGGAGTGCTGCAAAGTGCTGAGACTGGAGACTCCTTCTCTAAAGGTTAAATAAACCCATTTGTCATTACAGAAAACTTTACCACATCAACAATTAAGTACATTTTTATGGAGCGTCCATGGTATCTGGATACGTCGCTGTGAGTCACTGAGTTACTGTAGAAACCATAGATATGAATGAAACTCCAGGTAGATGCTATAATCTAGTCCCGATGATAAATGAGACAGTCGCTAATCGTATATGAGGAAGATTCAGCCTCTAAACATCACATCAACTTTCTTTAGCTAAGACATCGTTATGTAACGCCTCGGGTCTGTGTCGCTCCGGTATAGGAGAAAAGAAAAGAGAAAAAAGAAGTGCTTAAAAGGAAAAGAGAGAAGTCAAAAGAAAAGATGGAAGAAAAGAAAAAGATGAAAGAAGAAAAAAAAAGATGAAAGAAAATGAAAAAATTGTGTTGAAAAGAAAAAAGTCAACAGCAAAAGAGAAAAAACAAAAGAAGTAAAGAAGTCAGAAGAAAATAAAAAAGACGAAATTAAAGTGTTCAAAAGAAATGGAGAAAAGTTAAAAGAAAAAAGCACAAGAAATAAGGAGAAAAGAGAAAAGAAAAGTTGTTTTAAAAAGAAAAGAGAATTTATGTTAACAAGACAATGTTTTAATGAGGAAAGATGATTTATGTTAAAAAAGAAGAAAGACATTTTGTTGGTATTAAAAGAACATAAATTATATTTTATTTTTCTTTTCTCGTTAGATGAGATCCATCTGCTCGAGGCAGCGTAACTTCTCCGAACTGAAAGAGTCTTATCGAAAGTGTGCACCATCACTCCTCTCTCGCACCGCTGTCTGTTACAGCACCTCCTCCCCCTAAACCCTGCGTCGGGCCTCACACATAACACACGGAACGTCCCAGTAGTAACACGCTAGTGTCCACTGGATCACATGATGTAATGTTCAGTTTGCTCTGGAAGCGATAAACCACAGATCAAACCCTACACGCACACACACACACACACACACACACACACACACACTGTTCTACTCCATCCTCCATCCATGTTCCTCTCTGGGGTTCTGTTTCTTCCCTGCTGTGTTCTGGTTGCTCGTTAGTGTTCCAGACATGAGTCCGTGTCCAACATCTTAGCCACAAGATCTGCAGCTGAAATCGCTGTATAAATAAAATTCAGTTCCACGTTCTCGCTAAGAGCCAGGCGCAGATTGAAACGCAGCCAGTACTTCCTTATTATATAACCGCATATTCCCAAAAAAGCCTAAATAATCCCACACCAGAGGGTTAATTCATATCCAGTCCTGTACAGTGTGTATCAGCACGAACATTTAAAAACTGAAACCGCCTCATACATCATTAATCCATTTCCCTGTTTTTTTCCTGTTCCCTCTCTCTCTCTCTCTCTGACTGCATTAGCGTTGTTTTATCTGGAACGCACGTAATCTCAGTTTGCTTTCATATCCACCAGTGATTTATAGTCGTCGTCTTTCATCTACGTCTGTAATGAATTTTTTCCCTCCTCCTCCACCGTGCATGTCATCAGCATATTTCTGCCTGGAGGCCATCAGAAACCGTATTCACGCTGTTAGCGTGTCACCGCCGTCCTAACAAATGACGAAACGTAATGAAATGCGTGATTAGCATGCACGGCGAAGGCGCTGGCTTTGTGGCCCCCCCTCTGTTTTTTCTTTTTCTTTTTTCATTTTCTTTCTTTTACTTACATACAGTACAGTATGTGTGGCGGACATGGTTGGCGCGTTAGCTAGCTCGTGATCTGTCTGGTTGATAATGAAAGTAAACCTTGCAGTTTTATATTAAACACCAGACTTAAGACATTATTATCCAGATCATTGTGCTAACTGTAACTGTGCACACAAAGTTTTATTCATTCTTTCTAAGTTGTCCTGTTTATTTATTTACACGACTAGCTTGTTAATTCGCTTGCATGCTGAAAGGTTAGCTCTGCAGGTTAAATTTACTTCAGGTCTTTTTCTCCTGTATATTTAGCAGAGTTATCATGCTAACAAGGATTTTTTACAAAACCGAACACATTAGCACATTCTAGCTAAAGTTGCTGATTAACTGTTAGCTAGCTAATACGCATTTCTTCTTATTTCACTACATAAGTGTGTTTGACGTTAGCTGGCTAACGTACCTAAAATATGAAATCTAAAACAAATACAATAACATTGTTACATGAGATTAGATTTATATTTTTATCATAAATATTTTAAACTAACGAACTAACGAAGATCTTATTCTTATAGTATAAATATTACGCAGATAGAATATTAGCTTAACTAGCATACTGAGGAAGTATGTACTGGACATGTGTGACAGATACGGTTAGCTTGAAAGCTGTTAGCTAGATAATTGTTGGTTAGCTAATACGCATTTCCTTTCATTTCACTACATTAGCCTGCTTGACATTAGTTGGCTAATGTACCTAAAATCTGAAATATTCAACAAATACGATTTATATTTTTATTATAAATAAAAATGTTTTGATCTGCGTACTTTTTAAAGAAAACTAAATAATAAACAGTATGCAGGTAGAATATTAGCTTGACTAGCATGCTAATGAGTAAAGTGTACCATATATTTGATAACTTGAGTACACATCTACTGTTTTTCTCTTTATTTACTGTAGCTACCTGATTAAGGACTAGCATGACTGATCTAACAGTAGCTTATTATTTGCTATCCGATGTGAAAAAAAAGCTGTGAACATTATAATACAGCTTAAGTATTTTTTAGTCATATTACAATGAAGCGTGCAGAAACACAAACACAGCTGGTTGAGGTTAAAGCATGTTTCCAGATTTAGATTTCAGAGTGTTAGCATCTGAGTTTCTTAGCCGTCATTTGAGAATTTTTTCCAGTGATGTAACTGCACGGGATTAATACGATTAGGACGGTTTATCCGAGCATGGTTTTTAGCTAGCTAATGCACACAAACTGTGAGGCGAATGTAATCCCTGCACATGTTAGCACATCTTTCATTACGCGGCACCACACTCGCGAGGCCCCCAGCAGCAGGTGAAGCTAATAGCAAATTTGCGTTTCTAAAACAAACACAGATGGTTTTGCTCTCGGCGGTGCGAGCGAACAGAAACTGCGACCTGATGTATGCCGTAGCGTGGCAGAAATGTTCGCTGATTAGCATTCTCCTGCTCAGTTTTTCCACTCTGGCCTTCTCCCAGCATGCACCGAGTGATCCCAATCCCCACTATTGGCAATAGATCAGTCTTCATTAAGGCCTTCTAACGTCTCCTGCCTCGCGTTAATTAGATTAGCGATTTGTTATCTGCGCTGTCAGTTGGAGTCTCAGTGGGTCGGAGTAGATTACGGCCACCGTGTCGCTCCTTGTGTTTCCCTCCAATTGATCACGTAATGACTTATTTAGCGGATTTCCCGCCTGTGATTGCATTGACTCGGTGAAAATGGCAGTGCGGAGGGAAACTAGATGAAGCCGTAAGTTTTCATTTACACGTCATGTTTATTTCTGGATTTCTCCAGGCATATGTCTTGACTTGAGTAAATTATCTTTACTCGCACCACAGCGGTGCTGAATTCTTAAATCAAGAGGTGTTGATTTGTTTCCCAAAGCGGTAGCACTGCTGGTGCTAGGTTCTGGCCGAAATGTAAGTATTTGTATATGAATTTCACGTTAGCGTTGTATCAAAGGCACCAAGCCGATTCTATATGCTGTATATCTACACAAAACATCGTCCATCTGGAGTTTGGACTTGTTTGCTAACTTGTTTGAATCGTTTGCAAGCGAGAGAGCTAATTCATCAAAAATAAGTTAGCTAAACTAATCCACATTACTACCTGACTCTGTACCGCCGTACCTTTCATGTCACATGACCTGCAGTGCGCTTGTAGCATTTAGAAAATTTTATCTTAAATAGAAGCGCGTGGGGGAAAAGGGGCGTGTCTCTCTCTATTCTGAGAGCGCTTCTATTTAAGCTAACGAACTTGAGTGTGCAAAAGTCGCGATTTTATCAAATTATATAAAATTGCTTGCTAACTTTCCTTAAAAGGTGATTAGCAACAGAGCTAACTCGCCAAGTAACTCCCGCTAACCCCGCCTCTTATGTGCTGTCATCTTGTGTACCTACAATCAGCATTATTATTATTTTGGAAACTATTAATGTGATTGTTTCCGCTGTACAATCAGAAGTTCTGCTCCTGGTTAAAGATGCAAACCAGGAGCAGAACCTCGCGGAACCTCGCGGTGTTCAAGTATAAAAGGTTTAACGCGTGACGTGAAGGCCTCTCTCCTCGTGTGTTAATATTCCATGTGCGATTCAGGAGAAACTCTGTAGCCCCCGGATTGTCGATTATGCTAATGCTAATTGAAAGTGTGAGGTCTGACATTTAATCCTGAAAAATCATGAGTAACAGCAACACAATGGAGTTGAATGTCGTCCCTCGTGACTTTTTTTTCCTCTTCAGTTTCACGTTCTACGGTTCTCCTGTTCTGACCTCTTTTCATCTCTTTCTTTCTTTCTTTCTCATCTTTCATGCCCGCTGATGATTATGCTGTAATTTGCCGCTGTTAGCAAATGTGTGTGTGTGTGTGTGTGTGTGTGAGGGCTTTTTGTTTGGACCTAAATGGGGGGAGTTTTTGAAATGTCCTGGAAAGATGGTGAGTCCTGATAAAACGTTGTGACTCGATTCCCACAATGCTTTTGTTTGTCTGCATGTGTGTGTGTGTATTAGCTTCACACACTTCCCCACACTTTTTGACAAATGACATTTGGCCTCTTTTGCATGGTGTAATGTGATCGTAGGGAAGCGTATGGAAATCTGAGCAGATTTGTTTGATGGTGGTTTTTTTAATGAATAATGAAACGCAGGCTGCCGCATTCAAATCCGAGAGAACATCTCGCTAACGCCGCTCTCGTTTTACGCCCCGTTTGTTTACTTTGGCACCGTGAATGCGAGAAAATGAGTTTTGCAGCCAAATTTTTAAGCAGATGTTAGCAGCGCGTTGGATAACCAGAGCCTGAGTGATAGCAGTGAATGAAATCTTTCATCACGCGTGTTTATTAGCCGAGCCTGCGCGGTCGTCTGCACCGGGTTAGTGTTTTACACTTCTGAGATGCTCAGCTAATTAATATCAATTTGTTTATCGTAAGAATAACAGCAGCAACGGGAATGACATTTTCTATTACTACTATGTACAAACAATTATTTATTAAACGGGAGGTGATGTTATGGATTAAATTGTTCAGTTGGTCAAACTACTGTATACTTGAGGAAAATGTTCGTATCCTAGGATAAGTTGTAAAAATTCACAAACGAGAACCTCGATTTTTCAGCTTTGAATCATATAGTTACTGATGAAGTATTCTACGAGGAGCGTTCGAGTCAAACCGGGACTTATGATGAACTTTCTGCTGAATGAAGCCGTAGAAGCTCCGAGGTCACTGCAGTCGTTCCCGTGAACATCCATCAAGTTGGAACGCCTCATCCTTGAAAATCGAAGGATAACATGTCGCCAACTTGAGGAAAATATGCATCTGTCTGTGTGAACTGTACACATAATCATTCACCAACACCAGTTATTACAACATCTCATTACGGTCCCGACCTCGCTCCAAGTCATTTCTACATGTTAAAGGAGTTCCTGGGAGGCCAGGGTTTTCAATCATGGCTCTGGCGTACTGAGAGAACTTTCTACCCTGATGGTGTCCAAGCGCTAGTGAAACACTGGGAGAAGTGCAGTAGTGTATCAGGGGGTTATATAGAGACATAAAGAGAGTTTTTACTCTCAGAAATCTGTTCTGTTATTCTGTACAATTAAAACACCTTGTATTTTGTTCATGTATTTATGGTCTCTGTGCTACTCGAGCTTTAGGGCAGTAAACTGTAAACTCACTTCTAACGTAAGTGGAAAGTAAAGCGTTATTATTATTATAGCAAGAAATATAATTAATACGTTTTTAGAATCTAAAATAAACATAAAACAGAATTAAAACCCATGATAAAGGTGCGATAGCAATGATAATGGGGGCGGCTAGAAACGTGTGCAGACAAGTAAAGGACACGTGTGAGACTTTGGTCAAAATAGGAGACGTTTCGTAGAGATTTGTTTCAAGTCTCACTAATGTAGGATGTTTAAAAATTGTCAATTTTGTTAAGGAAAAAAATGAGCTAAAATGTACATCATCTGTGTGACTGTGTGTGTGTGTGTGTAGTTTAGTGCCCGGATATGATCCATGTAGAAACTTTGATCCACTTCACCGGGAAGCCTCGCAACGACAGAACCGAGAGAGAGAGATTTCCTCAGTAACGCATCTGGGAAATAATATCATGGACTGTGTGTGTCGCGATTTAATCACCTGCATCTCTGCGGAAATTGTGCAGTTAAAAGAGACGTTGCCGTTCTGATGGTTTTCAACGCCGTGATGTGATGCATGTATGCGTGTCTGTGTCTGTGTGTGTGTGTGTGTGTGTGTGTGTTTCTCCTAATTCTCCTCTAAGGTTGTAATTTTCTTGACTGATTGCTTTTCTTTTTTTTTTTGCATTGCTATAATTCGCGCTTTGTTTTCTATTTCCATCAACCGCTCTGCCCGCGCTATTGTTTTCACTAATGATGCACAGAAGAGGAAATAAGTCTCTCTCTCTTTCACACACACACACACACACACACACACACACACACACACACACACAGTTAGTCTCATTAATGTCAGCATTCTCTAAACACAAACACACTCTGTTATCAGCGAGTTCCTGATGTTCTAGCCAGCTAGCTCAAAGCGGGCGGGGCTTATCGTACTCATTTTTAATTAGCTGTTCTCAGACTCAGATAGAACTCGGTCAACAAGGGGCGGAGCCTTCGTTAAACCCAGTCAGCCAATCACAGACTAGAAATGTTTTTTGTCTTCAATATCGTTATCATTAGCGCTCGTTTTGTTTTGTTTTTTCCACGTTGGTTAGCTAACCAGTTAGCATGGATAGCATATACGTCACTTCGGTGGATATGTGACGGTAAATCTTGAGGATCTTCCGTGGTCATGATTATTCATTCAGCTACAGTTAAACCTAATCGTTTAATCTTCACCTGGCGAAGGATTTGTCTTAAGATTAGGGTTTTTTTTTTAATTGGTTTTATAAATAGATAATTCCCGCTTCGGGTGTGTGTGTGTGTGTGTGTGAAATTTGCATGTTCTCCCTCTGCTTGGTAGGTTTCCTCCGTGTACTCCAGTTTCCTCCCACAGTCCAAGATGAATGGATAGATAGATAGAAAGAAATAGTAAAATACCATGAAAAATGCAGATATTTTAGTTCTTAACACATACAGACACACACACACACACGTTTACTTTCTTCTGTAGTCCCTCCTCTCTCTCTCTCTCTCTCTGTGTCCATCTGTCTATCTCTCTATCAGAGTGCGACGCTGGTTTATGAGTCTCTTTGATTTTACTGTGTGGGTTATGGGGCTACTGCCAGTGACCGTTCTGAAACACACACACACACACACACACACACACACACACACACACACACACACATACCGCAGGCCATTAGAGCAGACTGTGCCATGTTCTCTTGCTGGATGACTTAATCACTGATCTTAATCTTAAGAGAGAAAGAGAGAGAGAGAGACGATGTAAGATCGCTGCTCTGAACAACAGCGTCGTCTTGTAGATGAACGTGTGTGTGTGTGTGTGCGTGTGTGTGTGTGTGTTTGTAGCATTTTGTCTTTGCTCCGTTCGCTTCTCCTCATTCACCTTTTCCGTGTTTCAGTCCTTGGCAGTCATGACGCCCCTGATGGCGCTCCTCTGCCTGGTGCGGTTGGCGAGCTCTGTGTTCCCAGAGGAACCCGGACCCTTGAACTCCATCCCTACTGAAGGTAAGCGCGCGGAACTACAGCGCAGACGCTACATCCACCGGCCTTTCGGTTTGTTGAGGTGTTCGAGTTCACTGTTTTGTGTCTCTAATCAATTAAAGTTAATCTGAACTTCATGTTATTTTGTGTGACTTTAACTGATAAGTGGGAATGTGTTCGCGCGAATGAGAAGTGAAATGTACTGTACGGTGTGTCTGAACTCATATAACAACTCAAGTTTTATGTCATTTCTTCAAGTTGCTTTTCTAAGGATTATTTTTAGGACTTCATCTAATTTTTTGTATTATTTTATTGATTAATCTGTAGAATATATATATTTTTAGATTAGTCTAATAATATATTTTTTTTACACTTAATCTAGTAATAATTTTCTAGTTGAATGATTGACCCTTTTTAAAAAAAAAACTTGCCAGTAAATAATAACCAAAACATTAACTTTTAAACATTTACTTTAAAAAAATTATTTACTTCATAAAATTCATGGAAAAAAACTATATATATATATATATATATATATATATATATATAAATATTCTTATTAATACAATTTTTTTATAACACACTTTTTAAATTTCATTTTATTATTATTTTATTAATAAAAACTTTGCTTCTTCGAGCTTTAACTGTGTAAATTAATAAATAATAACAGCTTTATAAATAATAAGGCCGCCTCAAAGTTTCACTTTTTTTGTTGCATAGTTTTAAAAAGATCAAAGTCACTCAAATCCTTACGCTTGTCCATTTCTTCTGCTTTCAACACAACAACTTCAGGATATATATATATATATTGTTATCATTAGGAGGTTTGTTCAATAAAATTAAAATTATACCCTAATGGTTGATGACTTGAAAATTATACTGACTGTCATTTGCATTGACTAATTATGAAAATCAGAGAAAGATATCATTTGCGTAATAATTTGGAATGCAGTGTATGTATATATATCCCACCCACTTCCAGGCACCATTGTAAGGTGATAATGTAACTGTATAACTGTAGTCACTATAAAGTGACTTATTGTATGTCGTATTGAGAATTTGAAATATTTGTGTAACTGTAACTTAACTGTGTGTGTAACTGCGTTGCTTAATTGCATTTGCAATTTTTTTCTCTTTGAGTCATTTCAATGTCACTTTACAGAATGTGAAGCGTTTCTGCAAAGCTTAAACTTTTTTCGTATTGAAGTTGTGTTATTATTTTTAATCTTAAAGTAGTTCAATTCAGCGATTTTAACTCCAAACACAAATCTCCAACCTTGAATCAGACACAGACTGAGAAGCTACCTCAATGGATGAGTGTGACTTGGACTTGTCGTTAGACGTGTACACAATGGAAAAATAAAATGTCAAGGACAGAATGAGGCAGAATGCAAGTGCAGGCGAGGTTTTATTAAACAGAATAAAAAGCACACGGGGAAAAAAAATAAACTGAAGGAAGGCAGGACTCGGTCTGAAACGGGAACTAGGACGAGGACTTGGCAGAATAGCGGAGATAAATGCTAAGCTTAGCATAAAAACCAAGGACGTGCCGAGGTGAAACACGACACAAGACAACACGAACGTGAAATCAGCAGACACAGGACACACAGCAGACCTAAAGACAGGCTTTAAACTGGCCAACTGATCAGAACAAGGAACAGGTTAGACAGAGACTTGAAGTGCATGCTGGGAACAGACGTTTAGTACCAAAGTCAATTTAGCCAAAAGTTAATAGTTAAATGATCCGGTTATGCTAAAACTTCTGTCTTATCAGCGCTTTCCGTTTTTTTCCTGTTTTTTTCGGAAAAAAAGTTTGCCGTTTGGATATCTGTGTACAAAATGTGGAGGGATACTGTGAGGAAGGTGAAAGTTTCTTAAAGAGAATCATTACTGGAGACGAGACACGGATTCATCTCTACGAGTCTGAGAGTAAACGGCAGACGTCTGGAACGGAAACATCCTCAATCAGACCGAGAAAAAGTTCAAAAGACGACCATCAGCTGGAAAATTCATTAACACTTACAGTTCTCTGGGGTTATTAAGGGCCATAAGTATTGGAACATCACCAAGAGAAAGGTTCAACAATCAACAGCATCACTTTCTCTCACACTCCTGCTCCACCCTGTCGACTTTGTTTTGAGGCGTTAAAGCGTCCTCCCTATAGTCCTGATCTCGCTCCATCAGACTTTCACCTCTTTGGTCCCCTGAAAGCAGAACTACGTACGAGGACGAAGGTTCACCTCTGATGAAGAAGTGAAGACAGCGGGGCATCCGTGACTCCATACGAATACGAAACAGATGGACAAAATGTATTGAAGAGCGAGGAGATGTGTTTGTCTTTTCTAAAAGTTAACTAAAATAACATCTACATCCAGACTGCGGATAAATGTCTGATTCACCCCTCGTGGATTTGTTTAGTACTTTTAAAGTATTCGAGTCACCACTAATGAAAAAAACACTGAACTGTACTTTACCCTAAACCACTGAGCGAGATTATTTAGAATAAATGACTAAAACCGTTTGCTTTACCATGACTCAATTAAGTTGTGTAAACAAAACCAGTAATTGGACCACATGCTGCGGTTCTGGAATCCGGAGCCCTAATGCACCCTAAAGCGCTCGATTAGCGGACCATCCGCGGACGGCGTATCGAGCCGACTGCCTCGAGTCATTTGAGTTAATGACCTCATTTAGCTTTGCCCTTAACAGTGCTTAAACAAACGATTATAACGCGCACAAGCGGTGCGTCACGAGTTCGCCCCGAGACCTTTGAGTCGGGTTCGATTTGCCGCGTCCACATAAACACCGCAGATCGACCGGATCAGAGCGAAGGCGGTCAGGTTCCTCGGGTGTGTGTAGGCCAGGCCGGGTCTTGTACGAGATCGCAGGTTACTGATCTGAAGTCCTGATCCATGAGATAGCGGAGCGGAATGCTGGAGGGATGGCAGACGCTTATCAGAAAGAGAGAGAACGAAAGTGAGCAGGAGATGGAGAGATCTGAGTGGGATAGAGGGAGGGACAAGGGAGGAGTACTCGGGGAGATTTGTAGTTAAGTGCAGTCAAGGTCAAGGACCAAATCGCAGTCCAGAGAAAAAAAACTTTAATGTTCTTGAATGTCGTTCCTTCATATTTGGATGATATTTTTTCAATTCATGTTGAATGTAATTCAACACCTTCTTCTCTCCCTTTCTCTCTCTCCAGTCGTCAGGAGGTATCCCGTCTTCCTCGGCCGAGCTCATAGCTCATCAGTCAATCAGGAGCCGTTACACATCCAGAGAGTCCTGCAGGTCAACCGCACGCTCTACATCGGGACCAGGTAGGAGCGACGTGTCGAGTCAATCTCACAGTTAATCTCACACGTCAGATTTAAAGCTCCACGGCAGGAACCCTAACGTTAAACCAGCGTCATAATAAAGTTGTAATGACGTTCGCTATCATGACAACATTGCTTTTTTTGAAGTTAGAGTGACTTTGATAAAACGACGCTGAGATAATCTTGAATTGATCTATTTTTTTGTATACTTATACTTATATTTATTTTATTTTATTGTCTTTGTCCGTGATCTTTCGGATCTTTTCGTGGCATCCACTTGTACGAGAGGAACATGTTACTTTACTGTGCATATGACAATAAAACTTAAAACTTAAAACTTGAATGAACGACCGTAAACACAAAGTTGCAAATATAATCTGAAAAACAACATCAAAGTGTAACCTTTATTTGGAGCGTTTAAGATTCAAGATTCAGAGAACTTTATTAATCCCAGAGGGAAGTTGCTTAAATTGTTTATTCCGATTAACATCCATTTGCACAGCGTCCGAGCACATTCACGGGTCCTTACATTTCTAACAGCGTTTAAAATCCTGATCGTAAATACTGATTGTGAATTGGGACCCAACAGCTTCCCACACGCAGTGTGTGTATCTCATGTTGCGCATGTCTTAGTGTTGTAGTGTTCAGAAAGTGTATTAGCGTGAGATTCCAGATTAATATGACTCCACCGTAATATGTGCTCGTTGTTGTGCAAACGCTTCTACTAGCATTAACAGCATGCCCCCTAGTGGTCCATTGGTGAACACGCAGCGCTCTCACCACAGTAACTGGAGTCCGAGTTCCGCTCAGGACATCGGTTTAGTGTTTATATTGTTTTTTATTGTCAGTATAGTGTTTGGGATGTTTGTTCTATGTTTTCCCATCGTCATATAGTTAATGTTATTCCGATGTCATTCCAAAAACGAACTAATACCAACATTGTGCCAACATATGTAATGTTGCCAAATTAACGTCACCACAACGTTATTTCTGGTCTGGTACAGTTTGTTTATAGTTATTGTAGTCCAGACTCATCGACTTTTACTTGACCGACTTGAGCCGTGCAAAAATGTTCTTACACATTCAAAGAGATACGGTTTGGCTGGTGTCACGTGTCTCGGAGGAATCGCGTCATGTCCTTCGCCCTGTGCTGGTGTGATGGGAGAGTGTCTTAATGACGGGTCAGAATCAGATACGACTGAACTAGGAGAGAGAAAAGGACAAATCCGGAGATCAAAAAAACATGCTGTTGGAAATGTACAAAAATAACAGACTAGTTATTTGTCACATGACCAAGTAATACTTGTAGATAGTCTGCCTAAGAATACGAGTGTTTGAGTAGTCCGAGTGCCTGAACAGCATTTCACTGTGATAATGACTTCTGTAGATGTTGCAAGGTCTCCAAATATTTCAACACTGTATTGAGCACTTCATTAGGAAATGAATAGACTTTAATGTGAATTCATTTGGAATTAAGGTTTAGTTAAGCTTTTGGAATGTAGATCTATATTAATAAAAGAAAGTTTTTGTCGGTAAATTGTGTCAAAACTCGCTCTTCAATTATATCTTTACGCTTCATACATTGGACGACCAGAAACCCGTCTCATAAAAAATTCTCTGTCTGTCTGTCTGTCTGTCCAGCCAGATTTAATCACAGCATCAGTCAAAACTGTCTGGACAGAATTTACTGAATCTCCTGCAGTCCTTAGATCTCCACCTGAAGTTTAATCTGCACCATCAGTGAATCTAAATGTTGAGTAAAAGTGATGTTATGAACAGTAACGTGTGGGATTTAATAATCTACTTTAAAATAATCTACCAATGTAAACAAACACCTGCACCAATAGATATTAATTAGAAAAGATAAAGTGAATATTTTGACTGGGATTAGTTCAT
>JAQMYK010000039.1:1984743-1998086 GCA_030014345.1 Clarias buthupogon | reverse complement strand
TGGCGCGATTTTTTTTAATTAAATTTTTTTAATGACATGCTGAAATAAAATAGGAGTAACGAGGCTATTTTTAAAATGTAAGGAGTAGAAAGTATCAAGATCGATTGGCATTCTGTCCAGGGTGTACAGTACCCCGCCTTGTGCCCTTAGTCTCCTGGGATAGGCTCTATGTCCCCGCGAACCTGAATACAGGATTAAGCGGTAATGACGATGAGTGAGTGAGTTTGTTTGTGGTAAATAATTTTAGTAAACTTGTGAAAACTGACAGCCCGTGTCAGAACCGAGAAGCTTGCAGTGCATTGTAGGTAATACACACAGTCAGGTCTAGTCATGGGAGAGTCTACCTGTTCTTATGTTTAAGAAGATTCCTTAAAAATGGCCACTGTTTAAACAAAGAACACTAGCCAGAGCTGCTTATGAACATACCACTACTGTTACTATCATCATCATCATCATCATCATCATCATCATGTGGTAGCTCATAAAGCTGTACACTTAAGTAGAAAAACTTCAACTTGAATTACTAATAAAATGAAACTATAAATACTTAAACAAGGAAAGTTCACCGCGGCACTGCGTGCATGTGTGTGTGTATGCGTCTAAGAATAAACCACGTGTTTCTGTTCAATTTCTAAATCTCCAAACACTTTAACTCAACACTTACCATCGTTTTAGAAACCCAGGATGCTTCCCACATCACGCTAACCCCGGGCCGGGTATGTAGATGAACCAGTATGTAATTACGCTGGAAATGGTTGTGGTTTGGAACACAGCCGGTGGGGGCATGATCGAGTCCATGTGTGTTAGTTTGAGGCGTTTGTGTTTATTGAGAATGGTAAGTGCCGACTAATTAAACGCTGGTGCTTGTAAACCTGCGGCTCGAATTGTCGCGTAAATGTTTTCAATCGACGTGTGTGTGTGCGTGCGTGTCTGTGTGTCTGCGCGTACCTGTAACATTTGTCTCACTTTTCAATATTTACTTTTTCTTGAGATGTCAGAAAAAGTTGCAGCTTCCCCTCTGAAAATTAAAAGCTCTGACACTGGAGACTCCTTCCACACACGTTACACAAATCAACACATCGGTCTTATGTGACACGTGCTACATGTGACAGAGAACCATCATTAATTCAAACGAGTCTATTCGTGTATGCAGAATAGCTGGTAATTGTGACATGTTTTATGTGTATGTGTGTGTGTGTGTGTGTGTGTTGATAAAGTCTACTTTTAACACAACCTGTGTGTGGAAAAGGGTGATAAAGGGAAGTGATAAAGAGGGAGACTAAGTGAGCGAGAAAAGGGACAGGAACAGGATAATGAACACACTCACTGATTCATGAACTCAGACCCTGCTGACACACACACACACACAGAATGACTCACTCACATGTACAAACACGTGTCACACACACATGTGGTGCAGAAGTTACCTGGAGAGTATCTGGGGTGACATTATATAAGCCTGAGTACGGCATGTTTTTAGTCACCACACATACACACACACACACACACACACACATTCTCGTTATCTTTCTCTCTCTCGCGCGCTGCAGATCAATGAGCCCGCACTCAAAGAGTTGCCAATTTGTCGGCTAATCCATACAGCAGCTGGGCTTTTAATGCCACAAATCTGAAGCGAGGGGCTGCGGTAAAGCGAGCAGCCTTCATTAAGGCTGCACACACACGCGCTACACACACACAGACACACACACACAAACTACACACACACAGTCGCACAGCAGGAGTGTGGTTTCAGAGTCCCAGTCCACTACTAAAGTGCTTTTGTTTCTCTGTTACGTATCAAAAACAAACACATTTCCTTTTGATCCCCGTTTTTAATAATCTCAGTTCCTCCGGCATCGATTACCTGATCTACATCCTGACACCTGATAATAATCCGGTTACTACAACCAGTGACCGGAGCGTCAACCTTTCTCAGACCTACAAATGAAGTCCTAATTCAACTGCGCTTCATATTTACTCGATGTTTTTTATGTAAGTGAAAACCTCTTTTGTTTCTTGTTTTTCATTATTCATATTTAGGAGAACTAACACACAGCGGACGTTAGTAAGCTAAGCTTAGAGACTGAGATTTAGAGGGAATTCTCATGTGGGAGGAGCCAGAGGCACGCACTAATGACATCACAAATCAGGCATTTGTTTAAAAACAGCGTTTCAGGAATACAGTATGTCGTGCTAGCTGGGTTTATTAGCACTGCTGCACACGCACACACAAGCACACAAGCACAGAATATAAAGAGAGCACAAAGAGACAGATGAAAAGAAAAGAGGAGAGTGACGGAGCGATGGCGCGACAGAGCGAGTAAAGAACGCAGGAGTGTGTCTCGAGAGAGTGAGAGAGAGAGAGAGAGAGAGACGGCTCGCTAAAGATGAAAGGATGTCACAGAAAGGAGGAGACGAGGAGCCAGGGACCATGGACAAGAAGGACAAACACACACACACACACACACACACACACACACACACTCACTGTATGCTTGGAGAAATAGATCCAAGATTAGTGACCAACAGTCAGACAGAGAATACAAAAGAAAAAGCCAGACGTCTGGAAGATTTTTGCCTCTTTTGTCGTTAGCGACACGATTAATTAGCGTCTGAATCGTATCAGAGGACACAGCGCGTCTGAATTCATAAATAAACCAAGTTAAAGCTACAGATAGTCCGTGCATTATAGAATAAACATGGTGGTGTTTGGGATGCAAAAAGAGGTCCGGTGTTTGGACTAAAACCCCCGTAAAAAGTTGTTCTAATAAAGACACTCGGCTAGTCGTGAAGTCCAGGCTTTAGGACAGAGGCAGAACCAACTTTCTCACAAAATGTAGCATCTGTTGTTTGGGACGGAGCCTTAAAATGGCCAACAATACAGTAAGAACACTAACTAAACGTGACATCTTCTGTTTGGGTTGGAACCTTAAAATGGCGATATAACGTAAGAACACTAATTAAAGGCAACATCTGGCGTTTGGGACGGAGCCCTAAAACGGCCGACAGGCAGGAACGCAGCTCTAGTGTTTAAGACAGAGCCATAAAACGTCCGTCAAGGAAACACTAATTAGATTAATTAGATAACGAGTATTTGTTTTAAGATGTTCATCAAAGCCGCTAATAAGCTAAACGTGAAGTCCCTCCTCAGGGACAGACATTTAAGATGTCCGCCGTGTAAATAAATCAGCTCAGGGGTCATTATGAACACTAAGTAGTGACAGTTTTCAATATTTGGGACAGAGCCCTAAGATGGCTGACGTTTCAGTGAGTCGGATTAGGGATGTCAGTTAAACTGAGCGACTTTCTAGAAAGGCCGCAACGTAGACATGAAACCCAGCGTTGGGGACGGAGCCTGACGTTCTATTAGGAACACTCACTGGACAGCAACTCGGATACTTCTTTTATTTAAATGGATTGCATACATATGCAACGTTTTGTGTCCTTAACATGGCCTCCGTTTACATAATAGTCGTGCGAGTTTTGCATTTGGGACAGAACTTTAAGATGGCTGATGTTTTTGGGACAGAGCCGGAGATCTCATGTTGGAGAAATTATTTTTTACTGCTCGGAGATTTGAGCGCAGCCTTCAGGGCACTCGGTGTGATTGCGATTACAGGAAGGTGAATCATCTCGTTCAGGTGGTCTGTGCAATTATAATAGTGGCCACAGGGCATGTGTGCTCATTACACTTACACACACACACACACACACACCTACGCACACACACACACCTACACACACACACGGTGGTGTTTCACAGGCCTCTCTAACGAGTGCACTCCTGTGGGATCGTGTGTCTGTAATTGGAGCTCCAGCCCCGCTTACCGTTCAGCCGTGCGGCTCGGCCTCCATCACGCTTTAATGTCCTCGCCACCCGAGGGACCGCACAGGGAACGAGCAGATCCACACCCATACACCTCCTCTCTCCCTCTCCGCCCCTCCTCCTCCTCCCCGCCGCCCGTTTTTGTCTTCTGTACGGATAAAGTCGGGTGGTTACAAAGGCAACACTCTCTAATGGCCTGGCTTTATTCATGACCTGCCGCGGCGAGACGAGGAGAATATTACAGCCCTCCAGACACGAGGACGTTTTAAAGCCTCTTTCTCATTTAGAGGTAAAGACCAGTGCAGGCTGGGTAATTTCCATCAGAGGACCCGACAGCAATAAAGTGCAAAAATCCCCCCTCCCACACACACACACACACACACACACTCTCTCTCTCACACTTTTTGAGGTCATCCAGTGAAGCAGGATAAAAGTTTTTTTTTTTTACGATCTAAAGTTACTGACATTTGAATTTTCACGTCTCCTCATGGCCTGGATTTGCATATTGGAACCTGATTGGCTGTTTCATATTATGATGCAATAACGATGTGATTTTCCGGCCTTTTCAGCCAGAACTGATGCAATTTTACGCACTGAGCCCTCAATTTCACACTTTTCACACAAAGACAAGCCGTATAAGGTTTACAGAGACTTTTTCAGGAAATAATTGAGGATCAGAGTATCGTTGCTGCCCTGCGATGGATCGGCACCAAGTCCAGGATTTACCCCGCCTCGTTTCCCGAGTCCCCTGGGAAAGACTCCAGGCCTCCCGCGAACCTGCACAGGATAAGCGCTGTAGAGGATGAGTGAGATGGAGTGAGAGAGAGAAAGAGTGTGTATCGTTGCTGTTTTTTTTTTTTTGTGGTGACAATAGAGGAAGTCTACTTACAGTATAGCTATTAGCCTGTTTACGCGGTTACTTCTATGAAATGAGTTTAATCCGAACCTCAATAACTTAAAAACTAGTCAGACCATAAATAATGCCACCTTAGACAATAAAGTGTTCCAAAGAAAAGTTTCGGGAATAAAGAAGAAGAAAAAAAAAACGCTTCAATGGCTCTAATAAATTATTTTAAAAAATAATATTGCACACATTTAAATGAGTCTAATATTTAAAAATGAATCTAATATTTCTTTGCCTGTGTGACCCATTTTTTTATATTCCTTGTTTAGTCAGGTTTGTATAGCTGGATAAAAAGAATAAATTAATTTTATTGCCTAGGCTGTGCTTAAAAAAAAAAAAGGATATTTTACTTTATCCTGAGACTTACAGTATATTGTATTTATATTATATTCGTAATCCTGAGACTTGTATACATAGCATTTTAGCCATTTTATATATACGTAGTGATGCAAACAAATTGCTAAAATGCTTTAGGCTGAAAAACATCAGGCTTACAGAAGGTCACAAACACAGACATTTGACTTTAAATATTAAATATCTACCTACACATGAATTTGGCGTAAGACTAGACCTTCTGTAACGTAAGAGTGCAACAGTTCAGGGCCCGAATCAGCAGCATACCTTCACCTGAAGGACAAAGCATACACTGTTGAGGACGAGGATGTACAGATTTTGGACAGAGAGGATAGATGGTTCGAGAGCGGGTTAAAGGAAGCCATCTGTGTACGAGTGGAAAATCCTTCTCTCAACAGCGGCGGAGGTCGTAGACACAACCTGTCTTCTATTTTTCACGCTGTTCTTTCATCCATGCCCAGGAAGATCAAGACCTCTTCACAGGTCCAGCAGGAAAATCACACTTAAACAACTCTTCAACAACTCTCCCTCCTACTCGTACCTTCTCCATGGTTCATGTAACGAGCCTTTCAGACAGGGGAGGATCCTTCGCCCTTGGAGGATTTAAATATGAGGAACAAACCAACTGACCTTAGACTGAAGAAGCTCTGTGGATGAGGAGTGAAACGTATCTACTTGACAAGAAAGAAGGCCAGTAGACATGACTCAACTTTCAGATAACCTCACACCTGGATGACTGAGAATCTTCACAGACGCAACGCTTCAAAGTGTTTGGGAAGATTCTCAGACATCATCAAGGCTTGAGTCAGAATAAAGTGCTGTCATGAAATATTTTTATAACCATAAACGGCTAACCTTTTCAGATTATAAATGTTATGGAACTGAACATTCCTAAATTTAAGTTTGTGTCTTTTAGATCTAAAAACTTCAAAATGACACAAGACTGTGGAGAATCAAACATGGCCGCTCCCACACATTTAAACACATACACACACACACACACCTGATGAGTCCCTGCAGCTGGATGCATCACTTGATGATGCACAGATGTGCCTCAGGCAGTGACTTGGCTTGAAGACGATGAAGCGCAGGCGGAGAGCGAACTCACGCCCTCGCCAAGGAAACGCAATGAGAAAGAGCGACGAGCCAAGACGGGTCTTTTTTTTATTTTATTTTGTCTGTCTGACTGGCCGTCTGCCATGGAGGAAAAACAGAAAGAGTGAAAGATCATTAACACACTACACAAATCCCAGAGAGAGAGAGAGAGAGAGATTGATTTTGACTTCTAAATGCCCTCGAATAATGAACTTTTGTCTGAGAAGAAGCTCTTAAACACTGCCACATTCACTGCATCAGGGAACTACGAGCGACCGAAAGCACACTGTCACATCAACATGCAAAATTTAGAGCTTATGTCCATTGAGAGAGAGAAACAGAGAGAGATACTCAGAGAGAGAGACAATATAAAATAAATTATTCATATAAAGCTCAGAACTGTAGTTACGGGAAATCAATCAACGTCTTTTGAACTGAACACAGACATTAAACAGGGCAGAGAGCAGAAAGTTCTGGAACAACATCTGGGTCAATGTTCATCTGGGGTAAAGCTTAAATACCTGTCTGTCTCTGTCTGTCTGTCTCAGTGTGTGTCTGGGTATCAGAAACAGTCTGTCTGTTTGACTGGGTATCAGTCTGTCTGTCTGGGTATCAGTCTGTCTGTTTGACTGGGTATCAGTCTGTCTGTCTGTCTGGGTATCAGTCTGTCTGTCTATCTGGGTATCAGTCTGTCTGTCTATCTGGGTATCAGTCTGTCTGTCTGTCTGGGTATCAGTCTGTCTGTCTGACTGGGTATCAGTCTGTCTGTCTGTCTGGGTATCAGTCTGTTTGTCTGTCTGGGTATCAGTCTGTCTGTCTATCTGGGTATCAGTCTGTCTGTTTGACTGGGTATCAGTCTGTCTGTCTGACTGGGTATCAGTCTGTCTGTTTGACTGGGTATCAGTCTGTCTGTCTGTCTGGGTATCAGTCTGTCTGTCTGTCTGGGTATCAGTCTGTCTGTCTGTCTGGGTATCAGTCTGTCTGTCTGACTGGGTATCAGTCTGTCTGTCTGTCTGGGTATCAGTCTGTCTGTCTGTCTGGGTATCAGTCTGTCTGTTTGACTGGGTATCAGTCTGTCTGTCTGACTGGGTATCAGTCTGTCTGTCTGACTGGGTATCAGTCTGTCTGTCTGACTGGGTATCAGTCTGTCTGTCTGACTGGGTATCAGTCTGTCTGTCTGTCTGACTGTCTGCATATCAGTCTGTCTGACTGGGTATCTGTCTTTCTGTCCATCGATCTGTGGAGCTTTTTACCTGCCCATCCATCCACCTACTGCATCAGTCCTCCTCTCTCTCTATGTATCTGTTTGTCCGGCTCACTTTCTCTTCTTTACTTATTTCTTTTTTTCTTTTATTTTCTGTCATTTTGCATTTTCATTTTCTTTCTTTTGTTCTTTTTCTCTCTCTCTCTCTCTCTCTCTCTCTCTCTCTCTCTCTCTCTCATATATATATATATATATATATATATATATATATATAATTTTTTCTATCTCTATCACTTTTCTCTTGCTATCTCACTTGTCCTTCCTTTCTCTCATTTCCTCTTTATCTTCCCTCTCTCTCTCTCTCTCTCTCTCCTTTTTCTCTCTTAATCTGTTTTTCTCTTATTTGCTCTCCCTGACTTTCTCACCCACACATCTTTTCTGTCTCTCCCTTTTTAGCACTCTTCCTTTTTTTTCATTCCCATCTTTATTTTGGTCCGTCTCTCTTCGCTCGTGGCTCTCCCCCGCTCAGTTCTTTTTTTTTTTCAGTCGACTCCACGTGAACTTTGCTCGACATGTAAGTAGAGTTAGGTAAAGAGTTTTGGCGAGCGCGTATCCCACGGCGACCATTCCTCACAACACACGGGTAATGCTGTAAGAAGAGCAGAGGTATAAAGAGATACTTTTAATCAGGAAGACGGTTATTACAGCTATTAACGTTACCATCCACTTTAGCTAATGAGCATAATTATCCACTAGACCAATGGCAGAGCTCCACATTCCCCTCGTCCCACTGAGGAATTAATGACTCAGCCTTTTGAGGCTGATAAAAAGAAGGTCAACTCATTCTTAGTGCTTCCACTTAGCGATGATGTGAGATAATTATGTAAGATTGTGTTTTTTTGTTGTTGTATTTTTATGGTTATTTATTGTGTTCGTCTGTGTGTGTTTTTTTTTCCCAGGCTTGCTCCAGGAGATTTACGTGGAGGAACCGGATGGCCTGGTGTCCGTCAACCTTCTGATCATGTGTGCCGTTTCCGCGTTCACCACCGGGGCGGCGCTCTCCGCCCTGATGATCTGCTGGCTCATGACATTCAAGCATCGGCGCCGGTCCAGGAACGGGGCTCCGAGCCAGACTGGGCGTCACCATGCTGACAGGGAGCAGTGCATGCTAGGACATGGACGTAGCACCTCAGCGATTAGTGTGACGAGGATCAGCGGCGTCGATGCTCAGGTAGAGGACCTGTTCAATAACGGCTGGCCTAAATCTGTAGAGATCCAGGATCCGGGATTGCCGACTCCAGAGCAAACGCCGCTGCAGCAGAAACGACCCACTCCTGATAACTACGACCACACCCATCTCCACCTTCCAGACTCGGATTGGGAGCAGAGCCAAACGTTCATCACCCAAACCGGTTCAAATGCCTCCATCATGTACCTGAGCTCCGATTACTTACACGGCGGTGACGGAGGCCAGCAGGATGACCCGGGTATCCCGAACATCGAAAGGCAGCGCTATCTCATCCTTCCTCATCCTGTGGTGCACAAAGAGCAAAGCAGGCATCATCCCACGCGCAACTCCGCCGGTGACTACCGACCGGGGACGCCTCAAGGCTCGCCCGAGCGCAGGAAGGTGGTGTCCGCTCCAAATCCGCACTTGGATTACGGCAATCCGCCACACTGGAGCCAAAATGGCGTCAGCAACAACGGCAAACCAAACAGACACCACCATAACTATCCGATACAGCCACGTACGAACGCGGCAATGGTGCGACCCAGCGTTCTCCACTCCACTAGGGGGCTCGGCGAGCCGCAGGACTACAGCCACGTTCTCGGAAGGAGGATGGGCAGCGAGAGGGATTTGAGGAGAGAGAGAGACAGGGAGTATACGTCCAATGGACTGTAGAGAGACAGAGACAGTCTTTTCCAGAGAGCCATGACTCCCAACACCTGCCCGCAAAAACCGTCTCACTGCCGTCTATCCAGTCCCACAGTGTTGCTTGAAAGACAGTTGACCGAGTGAGACAGAATCCGAGCTGAGCACTTGCCCGTTAGCCTCACCCTGCCCCTACACCCGCAAACCTTTAGCACTTAGCATGTTAGCAAGGTTTTCCGAAGCCGCAAAGCCGGAGACACTGAGCCACTTTTCAGGAAACCGGATATCAGTATACTGTGAAGTGTTCGCTCGACTCTGCAGCCAACAGTAGCAAGTCTCTGTTAGAGGACATTTTTAGTGGACATTTTTTTCCGCGCTTTTGTTGTTTTTTTCTTTGTTTGTTTTAATTTTCCGGTATGGGCAAACGTACATGTGTGTGATATACACAGCGTCCTGATTCCAGAGGCAAGTCTAGATCTCAGCTCAAGGACTTTACTCAAAGACGATCGAGCCGAGGACGACTAGCGTCCGAGCCGCACCGGAGCTTCTTGGCGAACACAGAAGCCGATATCACGCAGACTCTTTTACATTTGTGTTAAAAGCAATCAAAGG
The DNA here is from genome assembly GCA_030014345.1 of Clarias buthupogon. NCBI lineage: Eukaryota > Metazoa > Chordata > Actinopteri > Siluriformes > Clariidae > Clarias > Clarias buthupogon. The sequence goes on along the minus strand of JAQMYK010000039.1, from coordinate 1,988,218 downwards.
ACAAAAAATGACTTAAATGTGACTTGTGATTGCGATTGTTTTTTAAATCAAGAGTGTGTGTGTGTGTGAATGTGTGAAAGACGAACGTCCTGATTTTGACGACTGACAGCGACGACAAGACAGGATCTCAGAGACCACTTGAAATGAAAAATGACTTCACAAAACAACAACATTGTTAGTTCATGTGTCTGCACGATTCATCAGTATCAATCAAAATAAACAAAATGCTTGGGTTTTTTGGAACAAACAAAAACGTTTTCTGATGTCATCACACACCAGGTTGGTGGAGGGAAAAAACGTCTGAAAGAAAATCGCACGAAAGCAGTTACAAATAAAATCATGCATTGAAATTCAGAATGTTTTTAGATTTAAACCTGATTGACTGACCACTTTAACTTGTTGGGGGGGCGGGGTGTAGCACTGATAGATCAGAAATTGTCATAATTTAAAAAAAAAAAAACATAAAAATGTTGAATAATTTCACACCAGATAACAATAATGACGCTGGCTTCCTAGCCATAGGAAGGGAAAGTAGGGAAAGTAGTGTTTTGTCTAATTAAAACTCAACACCTTGTTTGCTTGTATGCTAGCTAGCGTTAGTGCAGCGGAACAAAGAGCCGTGTCAGGTTTAAGAGACAGAGAAAACCGTCACTCGACAAAATCAGGACGTCGGGGAGCGAGAACGTTCTCCATCGTGGAACAGATCACGATCAGATGAGGCGCGACGAGATACGAGATACGAGCTCGGGGACGGTTTAGAAGTAATAACAATGACAACAATAATAACTGTGGGTGGAGTTTGAGTGTGTGTGTGTGTATGTGTGTGTGTGTGTGTGTGTGTGTGTGTAAATGTTTCTGAGGTGTGTTTGCTGCTGAATACGAACACTGACGGCTTTTGTAAGTGTCTGTCTTTCCGCCTCACTGACCTGGCCTCTCTCTCTCTTCCTATCTTTCTCTCTTTCTCTCTAAATCTGCCTCTTTCTGTCTTTCTGTAAAGTGAAATGTGATCTCTCTCTCTCTCTCTCTCTCTCTCTCTTTCCATCTTGTCTCTGGGGTGCTACTTTGGGAAGCGTCTCGGAGACACTGAGGCTTTTTGTTGCGGGCTGGACGGACGAGGCCGGTCGGTGCGTTAGGAGTCGGGCAGTGAGGGAATAGCAATGAGCGGCAGAATGAGTCCGTCCCTCAGGGGCTCCGTCCTGGTTCGAGCAAATTTTTTAGCGGGCCATCAAAGGGAACGATTGTGGGGGGGCTGGGGACATGGGGGCAAAGAAAGGAATGTTAAACGCTGATCTTTCTTCATCCTTCCTGAGCTTCTGTTTCCAAACCAATTCCAAAAGCAAATTATAATAATAATCATCGAATTACCACTGAATGGGAGCGATACGATGACATCATCAAGAGCCCTAACCAATCATGTGAAGTCAAGGTTTATGCTGATTTTTCCATGTACAAAGAACTAATTTTTGAGCACAAGCGTTTATCAGCTACTGTTACTGCAGCACATGTTTGCGCTTCATTTTTTATAGATACGTTTAATAATCTCTAAGAACACTCGCTCGCTTTTAAAACATCATGCTTGTTTTTTGGGTGTGAGTCTCAGAAATGCTACTTTACAGACAGTCCAAAAGGCGTGAAAGGAAAAAGTAGGGCCGTTCGAGTCAAACTGGGACACAGTGCTTGGACACCATCAAGGTAGAAAAGTTTTCTCAGGTCGTCAGAGCCACGATCGGACCACCCAGCTTCACGTCTGACACTCCGGCCTCCCAGGAACTTTTTTAATGTTCTGTCTTTGCCGGACAGTGAACGACCTCATATTCCCACATATTGTACCCGTACAAGCCTGCCCTCACTCCAAGCCGTTTTAACATGTTTGGGACAATGGAGGAGTTCCTGGGAGGCCAGTGTTTCATACGTGGAGCAGGTAGTCTGATCACGGCTCCGCCACCAGCACACATTCCTACACAAGCATCTATTTAAAAATATATATATATATATATAATTGATGAAATCATTTGATTGCAGATGCGTATCTAGTTTATATAATATTACTGCTATCTTTAAAAAAAAAAAGAAGTTTTTTTAATTCAGAATCATTCAGAATTTTTTTTTATTTCTCTACTTTATATTTTTGTCTAAACTGGTTCATAAGCTGGTAAATCTAAAAAAAATGGCTGTGAGTAACAGGTAACAGGAACATTTTTAGTAACATGTATGGAAGGAGTCTCCAGTGTCAGCACTGTAACAGTCAGAGTTAAAGCTGTAACTTAAACATTCTGTACAAATTCACTGAGGTTTCTTTCTGGATTCACGGTAACACGAGAAGAAACCAGTACCTCTGCTTCCTCCAACCTATCACTGATCAGTTTCCTAAAATAAGAAGACACATGCTGTTTTTTTTACTCCTTAACATTTCCTGCGATGTACGGGTTTATTTAAATGAGGGGAATTTGGAAAAAAAAAAAATCAGGTCCTCGTCTTTGCCAAATCTAAAACGCACGGAAAGAAAACCCCTCGTGTTTCTCAGAACTTCCCTCTGTCTTTCTCATCTACAGTAGGTTGTTTTTTTCTAAGTAACGACCCGAATGCACAAAATCACTCTGTGAAGCATTTGCAGTGATGTTTATTTAGCTGTTTGTGACCTCCTGAGAGTGCTGAGTTCAGGAGAACTTGGAGAGACATGTAGAGAGAGAGAGAGATGGACACTGTTTGTGCAGAACGTCAGGTCTGATTGAATCATCCGTCCTAATGGATAGACGGATGGTGTATTAGCGTCAAAGGCTATATTCATCACAAACATCAGTGTGTATTAAAGCATCAGGACTGTCAGAGAGAGAGAGAGAGAGACACAGACAAAACACACAGGAGAGAGAGAGACAAAAAGTTTTAAACGCATGACCTATAGAATACCCTATAGAGCACATTACCATGTCTTAGAGTGAGTGAGTGTGTGTGTGTGTGTGTGTGAGAGAGAGATTTCTAAATGAATTCCTCTCAGTACAGTCAGTTGTTTTTGTTTCAGGGTTTTCCTCCTCCGTGCATTTTTAAGTGTCAGGTCTTAAAAAGTCAGCGTGCGCCTTTAGCTCCCCCTTGAGGCCTAAAAGTCATCTGTTCTCCTCTTTCGTCTCTTCGTTCTTTACCGTACATGTAGTCGAATCAGCCGTGACATGTCCTCTGTGTGTGCGAAGTTTCCTTTTAATGACAAACCTGACTGAAGAAACGAACATCCGTCTCTTTCAAAATTTTGTCTATAAACCTCAGCTCTACTCCTGTCTGAGAAAACCAGACGTAAGACTTAACTCGAGCACAAATGGTATAAAAGAAGAAACGTCTTCACTTTTGTGTCCAAGGTCCACACGGCGCACAAGCATTTCTGATCCTCCGTATCCACTAGCGCTCGGAATCACCGGGCCGATTCAATCTGTATTGCGATTCTGTAAGTATCATGATTTTATAAATATGAATTTATTTTATAGAT
>JAQMYK010000039.1:1935071-1957266 GCA_030014345.1 Clarias buthupogon | reverse complement strand
TATATAGATAGATAGATAGATAGATAGATAGATAGATAGATAGATAGATAGATACTTTATTGGTCCCAAAGGAAATTCCAGATATCCAGCAGCAAAGGTCCATCAATCCATCTATCCAAATTGTTAGGTAGTATGTTATCCAACAAACCAACCTTTTTTTTTTCAGAACCTAAAAATATAGGATGTAAAAGTTTGTACAAACCTTGTTCAGACAAGTTGAAACTTTATTCAACCACAAACCCAGAAAACTGCACGATTCAAACATTCTAGGAACAAAATATTTTTGCATGCTGTATATGGATATGCTTTTTGTATTGTTGTGGGGCGTGGCTTTGTGTACAAGGTGGAGTCAAGATTAAATTTGACTACTTGACAATGAAGACGATCCTGGAATCGGCTGATGCAGACAGCTGTTCTTTGATGACTTGGGACTGCAGTCGCTCAATAGTTCCGGACTGAAATTTCCACAAACCGTTTTGTACAAAAGTGAACTTTATGTTAACTTAAACATCTCTCCTGTTATACTGAACTTCCAGCCTCCTAACATACTGCAGATCAATGCCTGCTATCTTATTGAATTGAATAACAGTGGTATTTAGGCATACCAGGCAGGTATGTATATTCGTGAGGCAGGCCCCGCATCATGAATTTTCACCTTAAGAACTGAAATTTGCCTCGGCATATGAACCGAGCCGAACTGACTGCCGGCTAAAGTTGCGCGTGTCTAGGAGCCTTTTAAAACTTGTTTGAGTCAGTGGAAAGCCAAGTGAAGCGATTATATTTTCATATGTGTGTTGTTTTTTTTTTTTTTTTTTTTTTGCATTTTGTGCAAGATTTAGTGAAGACCTAGGATCATGGGTCCCAGGAATGTTTTTAAAGCAGCCGGTGCCAGGAGGAATCATAAATTAAAGTCAAATGAGGTCTAAGGTGTATTAATTTCATATTTCACATCATTTACATGTCTTTTCTAAATGTTTTGGTTGTTTTTATATGATTATAGTGTTGGAAATTGCTAATATTGGTAATATTTTTTGCTGGAACAGATTATCTGCATTTACATTATTTCCTACTGTATGGGAAAATGCATTTCACAATACGACATTTCACATTAAGAACTCGCCTCTGGAACAGATTACATTTATATACTGAGATACCGCTGTATCAATATTTTCTTTTGATTCTGTAAAGCTGCTTTGCGACAATGACCATTGTTAAACGCGCTATATCCTTACCGAATGTTTCTTTTCATTCATAGCTGAATCAAATTTAATCACTGTCTTCAAACAGCCCTTATATCAGGATGGTACAAGGATACAATGAAGTTGAAGTTGCCATATGAGGACATTCAGGTCTCAAGAGGATGAAAAAAATCTGAATAGAATTAAAGATTGATTCAGACTATGCAAGTGCACAATCAATGAGAAGAATATTCATAAGAATGACGAGCGATACCGTTATTGTCTCAGCCTTGCACATCTAGCTATAAAAAATATTCTTTGAAAGTTGTTTTTTGGAGCCTGTCCTTTTAGTATACTAATTAGGGAGTAGGTAACCTCCATTCCATGGCACTGAGATCACGTGACCTGATACTTCATCATAATTTTCTTTAGAACAACCATCATGGTGGGCACAGAGCCAACATGCAAATTATTTTTTTTTTAAACAGGCTTTTTAGGAATCTGCCAAGAATAATCTTAACTTGTTTGGGTTTCTGACACTTGTTTGTTTGTTTTTGCACCTTGTTGCATGGCCCGTGTATTTGCATACATATTAATATTCATCAGCATCTGCCAAAGATGGGCGTGTACACAGGATCAGCCCTGTCTGTGTTTGATTATTTCAGTATTTCAGTATAAAACACACTGTATTTGCTATTTTTTCTCTCTCTAACATACATCCTTACACTTGTACTATACATTTTGACAACCAATTTTTTGTGTCAATATTTAAATTAACAAACAAAAAAAAAAGTGCAATATTTTTGTACTTCCGCTTGTAACCACCAGGGCTCCCGAATGTGCACCTACTGCCCCTTTTAAGGCGCGTGCTCTCTGAACTGCCCTGGGTGAGAACGGAGGAGGAGGAGGAGGAGATGATGATGATGATGATGATGATGATCATGTGAGAGTCCATGTGCTGGAAAAAAAAAGTAGGTTAGTGAGAGACAGACAGACAGAGAGAGAGAGAGAGAGAGAGAGAGAAGACGAAAAACCACACACGCTCTCTGAAGCGCGCGCGCACGCACGCACACACACACTCACGCGTTCATGCACGCGCGCGCACAGAGCGGCAGACCGCAGGGGGAAACAAAGTAACGAGGATCGAAACGGAAATGAACTCCAGCCTTTGAACACTGTTTGTTCTGTTCAGCGACTCTCCGGTGAACTTCATGCGGTTCGGTTGCCTGCACGGTTTGAACGCCTCTGAGCGGAGCTTTTCCACCGGCGTGCGCATGTTCTGGAGTTATTATTAATAATAAGAAAGGAAAAAAAAACATCATCAACATGAGAGGTGAGATCAAAGAATTCTTTTATTATTATTATTTATAGATGTATTTTCAATGTGATGTACTTATTTATTTATTGAACATTTCCTATAAAACGCCTTTTGCTGTAGATTATTATTATTATTATTATTTTTTTAAACGCTGAGATTATGTATTTTTTTATTTTTATTTAATGCACATTATTCCAGGGAAGTTTTGACAGCCGTGAGAGAGAGAGAGTGTGACGTTGAAGCTCGCCTGTAACCCAGTCAGGCTTCTGATCCTCTCCATACTCCCTTTATAAGTGCACTATAGTACCAGGGTTCTACACCCTATCTAGTGCACTAAGTGTCTGTTCCGTTGTGATTTGGGATACAGATTTAGTTATGTAACTCTTAGGGAAGCAGCGTGATTATTAAGTGAGATATTTCTTATACTAGAAATGTCTTTCAACTTCATTTTACACAATACATCAGGGGTTTATTAATTAAAGATATTTATCCTAGTTGGTGTTTGGGATTCCCTAAAAACGGATAATTCTAATTAATCAGTTAAAATCAATTCTTTATTAATGACATATAAAGGTTTGTTAAAAGTGTCAGTTTGCAAGTGTGTGTGTGTCGCACAACATGGCGGCAGTACTGAAGTGTGTCAGCGGCTGCTCCATTGACCCACTTCTGTCTATGAGGATTAACTTCACACAGGGAAACCAGGCGCATCCATAAACAACAGCACTCTGCTATCCACTGCTCTGTCTACCCGGACTGTACAAGCGTTTGTGCTCAAAGTGACAAAGTCTCACTGCTGAAGAATGTTTGGAATTTATTATTTTTTTTTAAAGGAAAGAAGTAGAACGAAAAGTTCGGCACAGTAAAAGAACTCTTTCGGGAGGAAACAGCGGCCTCTCCGGCAGAAGTGTGTCATTACTACTGTGACAATATGAGCCACGGGTCACAGAGTCCACTCCACCTCAGTAAGGTGATTTCCCCTGAGGTAACATCCATGCTGGGAAGGGAGGAGGGTATGCGAGTGGGTGTTAAACCGGATTTATCCTGTAGGATTTTCAGATTTGATTTTGCAATCACAGACAGAAATCGCACGTCGAAAAAGACTGACTTGGAGCCACCATGAAAGCAGAACATGGATGATGCTAAAGTTCTCACAGTGTGATTAAAATGTCAAAATGTGCACCTTGCTTACACTATAGTATGTAAAATCAATGTAACAATAAGTCCTTAACGACGTTTATTTTTTATTTTATTTTTTATTTTATTCTTTTTACAAAAGTGAGCAGTTGAGAACGCACTGTGGTTTTGTGGTTAACATTGTTGACTCGCATCTCCAGGGTCCGGGGTCGAGTTTGCATGCTGGTGGGTTTCCTCAGAGTGTTTCGGTTTTGTCCTACAATCTAAAGACATGCTAATTAGGCTAAGTAGTGTTTCCAAATTGCCTGTAGTGCGTGAATGAGCTTTTGAGTGTATGCGTGTGCCCTTTGATGGATTGGCACCCCATCCAGGATGTACTGTACCCTGTCTCCTGGGATAGGCTGCAGGCCCCCTACAATCCTGTATACAGGATAAAGCGGTATAGACAGTGAGTGGGTGAGTGGGTGAGTGAGTGTTAAGACCCTTGCTCAAGTGCCCTGCAGTGACAGCTCAGCATTGATCAGATTTTAAACTCACAAACATCTAATCAGAAGTCCAATGGGTGACCCCTTATAAGGCTATCACACTAATAGATAGAAAGGAGTGTCTTTATTACCTCAAGCTCGCTTGAAGAATAGAAATTCCAAAGTTTTGTCTTTTCCCAGATAACAAACTACTCTAAACTTGTCGTCTAAAAGCTTTTTTTTTTTTTTGGCCAGATACTTTTTTTTTATACAGAGGGCTTGTCTGTGGTCATATTGTTTGTTAATCACAAAGATGATGAGGGTTAATCGCAGGTTTATAGGTTGAGTATCGTTCTAATCGTATAATAAATTACTATCACACAAGTTGTAATAAAATTTGGCCAAGATATTATTGGCATCGTATTAAATTTATGTTTAGACACATGTGTTGGCTGAGTTTACATTCACTCCTCTCAGGTTTGGCCTTATTCAAGCATGTGAAATACTACACCATATTCTACCCCAATTTTTGCTATTTGTACAATACTGTGCTAAAGTCTTGAGGCCCCATTTCTTAACATTAAATTTAATTTAATGAAGAAGATTAAATGAAAGAAATGTGAACAAATGTCTTACTGCGAAAGGCTGCAAAGGGCCTAAAAAGACAATTTAAAAGCTAGTTATGCAACAACATCAGCAGCAACCTCATTTCCCCTCAGTTCCAACCACTCAGAATTCAGCATCACCAGCATACTACTCACTGTATATGTATATATTTGTGTGAAATTCGGAACACTTTTAGAGGCCATTTTAACACTTCAGTATTTTTCAGTAGCAGTAACAAGTTTTCTTGTGTAACAGTCCACCAGAGTGAGAATCGTAATCTTTTAAAAGTTGCAACAAAAAGACTTCAGTTTAAGGAGAACATTGTGTCTTCTGATAACATTTCTTTGTTGGTAAACCAGTAACCGAGCGCTGATGAGAGTAATATACTATATGGAGCCTTTTCAAACGTTGTGGTTAGTTTACAAAGTATAGCAACACAACCTGAGACAAATGTAAACCAAACCATGATATTTATTCAAGTCCTGCTATATAACTCAGTGGTTAAGGATGTGGGCTATTGATAAGGATTCTGAGTTTAAATCCCAGCATGCTCTTTGATTGAGGACCTTGATTTTTATGTACTTTGTAGCCTGCTCAGTCGCTTTGGATAAAAGCATCAGTCAGATGAAATGAATTGATGCAAACCTAACTATTACTGGCTAAATAAAATCTTTTTCCACATTTCTACATTTTTCCCAATGAAACCCTGAATCTTTTTCCTCTTCCTTAATAAAAAATATTTATAGTGCTTACTTTATTTGCATAACTACGCAAGATTCACATTTAAAAAGTAATTCAAACAAATATATTTAAATCATTTTAGCAACATTTTTGTTTTTACAAAAACATTTCAATGACTTGCTCCTATATAAATAATTTACTTTTGTAATACCTGTTGCACACATTTTTATGGGACATTGATGATTTAAGATATTAACTTTTTTTTTTTAAAGAAATGTCCACAGTTGGATATTTTTTGCCATATTGCTCACCATAAACATATGATTATAGGCGCATTATGGAAATACACAGCACCACTTGCACACCAATGCATGCACACCAACATGATTTGTAGCATTTTAAAAAATTTCTTTGTTTAGAAATGTCTAACATTCCAGAACAAAATAAGGCTAGATGGCTAGTTCTGTCTGTCTTTCTGTCTGTCTGTCTCGGTATAAAAATGAACTTGGCAGTGTTTATCCTTGGAACTGAGCTGTTAATTTTACATCATGTTCTTATAGCCGTATTCATCACTTTTGATCAACTTGCTCCTTCTTCTATTTTACAAACACAAAGCAAGATAAAGTGCTCGACTTACAGTAACAATCTGCACCCCTGTGTTAATGTTTTAAGTTAGTAGATCGTGGACTGATACTGACTCTGCCTTTCGCAAATTTCTGTTTCTACTATCTTGATATCGTGAACCTAGAAATATCAAGTGTTCTTTTTAAATAAAATAAAACAATAGCCAACATTAACCTAGAAAAATATACTGTAATATTTATTCATTTAGTTTAATACTTGTTAACCCAAAATGCGTAAAAAACTATAATCAAGATTCTTTTGTGTGGCAATTCATGTATGGCTGAACTGATTCCAAAATCTAATTTATAATTTTTTTGGTAATAAATTCTTAATTTTCATTTGAAGTGCTAAAATATCTCTGTTTCTCTATAATCCTACAAGTGGTGCACTCTAAACTATTCACACAGCACAGCATCCGGTGTGGTAGAAGGAAATTATTTGGCAAGTGTGTTTAGAATTGTAACAAAATCAGAAATCATTTTTATATAGAATTGGGATATTTATAAAAATTACGATACTTACGTGATACAGAAGCACAATACAAATCGGCACTTGTATATCGTGATAACATTGTATTAACAGATTGCTGGTAATTCTCATTCCTACTTCTTAACATTTCTATTTCAAAATGCTGTAACATAGTAAAATCAATAGAAGCTGTAATAGACTTATATTGATAAATGAGTAATTTAACCTGTTCAAGTTAAAAAAAGTTTTACTTAAGGCTTTTTCAACCCAAGGTTTCTCAAAAGGTGGTCTAAGGACTGTTTTGCGAAATTTTATTAAAATATAGATTATATAAAGTTGTAGTACTAATAATTTAAAAAAGCAATATGTTATCAGTTTACACATAAGTGCTTTAAGTAAGAAGTTTCATAACTTTTTAAAAACTTTTTACTTAATGTTAACCCACTAAAAGTCCTGAAATGGTACTCAAGGCAAATAATAAAAGTATTAGTTTAGTTAGTCACCTACTGTTCGGTTTATCTAAATTTAGAGTTTTCTAATGTACAGGATAAATTATGTACAGATAATATTTACGTTTAGAGCCAAAATCAACACCTTTAACTAACTCCCCACATTCATAAATAAGAAGGATGTAAATTTTTATGCACCACAGATGAGTAAGAAGCAAAAAAGCAATCATTAAAAAGGAATTAGTACAGCTCCTTTTTTCTTTTAAGCTCATAGTGACTAATTAAACACCAGCAAACATCCGGAGCTTTAATTCAGTCCTGTTACTTATACAGAAGAGCGATTTCATCCCCATGTGCATATTTAATGAACAGGAGTGGTGTCATTCTACCGTCTTACTTTACCAACTCCGGTACTGCTACAGGTTTAATCAGTCACATGCTAAAATATGTACAGGGTAGTACAATGTTATAGTTTACATATCATCAGTTTGTTTAATCAAAAGCACTTTCTTTAATCAAGCTTAGTTATATTGCTACTGACTGGATAACTAATGTTCTCAGTGAGTTTCTATTCTGAGACATTATATAGTCACGTTTGACTATATACTATATACTCTCTTAGCATCGCCTAGCATGTAAAAGCTGTAAGTAACCCGGGATAAAAATGTAATAAAAAACTGAATGTGATGACTCATATTTTTAACATAATCACAAATACACCAACATTTTTATCAAACATCATAGTTTCACATTCATTCCTGCTAAATAATCCTGATAAACTGGTCAAAGAAGGACACGTAATGACTTTCAAACATTCCAAACTGATGTTCTAATTCGTCATACTGTATAATTAAAAAGATCATCCTAAAAATATTTCATCCACAAATATAACTACCTTGCTAATTTAATTGAACATACCTAAAAAGCTAGTAAGCTAACATTAGGAACTCAATCAAGGTTTGCTATAAAATATTATATAAAATTATTAAATATAATAAGATTACACTAGGTAGCAAATTTAAAAAATAAAATTAACAAGCTATCAGTACAGGGTAACTCAAACAAAGTTAACTAACTAGTTACTGTTTAGTAATTATGTGTCCAAATTGCTAGATTGGAAATATTAGAAGATCAGCATTTGTAGCCAAACAAGCTTGTTAGATAATATTAGAGGTTGTCAAACAATGCTAGCTAATGAATACGAGCTGATATTATTAAAAATTTATACTAAAGCATGGATTAGTCCATGTATTTACATATTACAAATTATCCATAATAAATATATTTATCTTGGTAATAATTTGTCATAAACAAAGTTAGCAAAGTAAAATTAGAGCCCATCTCTAAGCTGGGACATCCATAATTGTCTAGCCAAAATAAGTTAGCTAACTTATGTAAGAAAGTATTAGTAAGCATAACTAGCTGACCATATTTAAAAATGTCTCAAATAAAGCTAATTAACTAAGGAACAAAATACTCAGATAAAGCTAGTTAGAAGATGTCGAAAATTTTGTCATAGCATACCTAGCTAGCTAACTAACTAATATAAGAAAATGTCTGAAAAACAAAGCTAGCTATCTAAATGCCATTGTAAAAAATTTAAAGCTAACATTAGAAAAAGACCCCAGGCCTAGCTAGCTACCCATACAGTATAAAGCTTGCTTTTACTAACTAACATTAGAAAATATTGCCAAGCTTGGGTAGCTAGCCATATATTTAAAATGATGCTAGAGAATATATAACTAGACATAGCTACTGTACTACATAACGTAGCTAACTATTGGAGAATATCCAGAGGTAAAGCTAGCTAGTTATTTTTAGGGGAAAAGTGTTACGCTAATGTTTCAGTGCAGACCCCTATCATTTATCCTAGCATGGGGAACATGGTGTACAGGTCTCCTCATTAGCAATGCTTTAGCTCTGTATACTGTAATGTATACTGTAATATAATGTAAATGCACAGCGATTGTAAATAAGACCTTGGGGTTTATACCAGGCTCATTCAGGTGATTGTGATCATTCAAGATGTTCGGTAGTGACACAGTGATTATGTGTGGAGAGAAAGAGGGAGAGAGAGAGGCCAGGAGATAAGGTGCATAAGATTACAGTACTTGCAGCTTCTCTCCTGATAAACACCAACCCTAATAAATCTCACCTTAATTAGTTCTCGGTGGTGACGACAGCCGTGCCGAACACACCAAATCAAATAAAACATTTTCCCTGTGATTGTGAATAAACAAAGAATGACGCAGATTCATCATAAGCACTTTATTGAAAGCTCAGTGGAGGGACTTACAGACAAACCTTTATCCCTTTATCCCTAACCTAAGTAAATATAGGTGTGCAAAAAAAAAAAAAAACTTTAAAACTATTGCAAAAATAATTGTGAATAATATTATACCAAGCATACTGTACAAATAATTAATATAGATATTGGTTTAATTATGTCTGAGGATGTTTTTTCACTTGGCCAGAATATTGGAGTCCGCACCTCGGACTGATTGTGGGATTGTTAGGGGGGCGGGGCTCAGAATCAATTTTGTATTTGAATTTACATTAGATTCTCTCCCAGCTTTGACTCGATTGCATGAATTTATTTCATCACTTGATTTGATACATAACTTTAAACATTAAGTTTAAAATGTCTCAGTTTTATATATAAAAGGTAGGCCATAAGTTTACATACAAAAATTGTATTTATTTATAAGAATAAATATAATATAAATATAATATGCTCTACAATCTAACATTGTTTTGTGAACACATTGCCCCACAGTGTCATGTGTGATGTTCATTCCATGTTTTCAGTTAAATTTTGTTGCAAAGGTAGATGAAAAATATCCCAAAACAAACAAAACAAAAAATTCAAACTTTCTAAATAGAAGTTTTCACTACATACTGATATTTATCTCAAGTTATGCATATAAAATCCACCATGTTTAACTGAAATCTTTTTTTTTTTTTTGCCAACAAACCCAAAATTGTTTTCTCTTCACGATATGTACTTCATACATATAATAAAATACAAAATAGGTTTCATAATCTGTAGGTCATGTATTATTTAATAATAGAATGCACATCAGTTCAGGAGGCTCACAATACAGGCTTGTTTCACAAGATTTGTTTAAGCGTAACAAGAACAAATGGTCTATCTATGAGAGATGGGGACAATATTAATTCAGTTACTTATCGCAATTCATGTTTCGTCACACTGACTACTAAATAGATTTTTGAAAATAAATGTAAATTTATATACGTTTGCATTTTAAATGGTAAAATTTTTGCAGTTTTTTTACTTCTATAATCCTGCAAGTGGTGCACTCTAAACTATTCACACAGAACATCGTCCTGTGTTACAGAAGTGAATTATTTGCTAAGTTTGTTTTGAACTATTTAAAATCTGGGGAAAATGCAATATTGAATCAAGATTTTTTTTTTTTTTTTTAAGTGTGATTTATTATTTTTAATACTTTAAAATAAAAATAAACAAAATATTCAGCTATAATTAGCCTAATGTTTAAAAATAGTGTTTTCACAAGTCTGTGGCTCTTTATATAATATGAGAGCAGTGTATTCAGTCTGAAACATGACCCATTCATAAAAACATGAAATAATAAATTACATTTATTGATTATTAAGTAAATATAAACAGATTAAAATGTTATTTATTTCATCTAAAATGATTATCAACACTTTCTACATGCCACTTGAAGTGTAAGAGAAGAAAAATGTGAAGAATATTTACTTATTACTATTATAATTATTATTACTTTATAATAATTTATGTAAAGAAGTGCACTGGTTGGTATTGAAAAACATTTTTTAAATAATGGTCAAAATTACATTAATAAAACATACATTTTGTTTGCTAGGGGGATTTTTACACAGCCTGAGCTGTCATTAGAGTGTGTATTAAATCAGGTAATTGCATAACCTCCATTAAACTAAAATGATAAAAATAGTGTACAGAAAACTGACTCTCCTGCTGGAGTGTGTTACAGTATCAGTGTTTGTCATCTCAGAGTTTCTAGATTACATAACAGTCTGCTTGAACCAGTAACGCCGGGATGCCAAAAATAGGAGGCGCTTTCTTTTTCCACTTTAAGCACCGAGGAATGTGAGTCATTTAACCAAAGGGTTTATTCACGAGGAAATAGATTAGTGTAAACGCCTTAAACATGACTTGTGACAGCTCTATCTCTTATGCTGTGTGTGTGTGTGTGTGTGTTCTGGTGAAAGTCGAGGCCTGGTTCAAAGATCGTAGCTCATCTCAGCCATGGAGCCATAACTTAAAATAGTTTTACGATCGAGCTCCAGGTTCGTATTCCTGATGTGCTGCCACAAGTCATGAGCTAGCCTGAGTTATTAGGACTTTTGAAGAACTTTCCGAGACCGAGACATGGCCTTGTCTTTAGTAGGGTTTAAAAAAACACTGTTGTGATAATTGATTGTGATTTTGAGATCATATCTTCCAGAAGCACAGAGTATGTCATAAGTTCTGGTAACTCACAGGCTTGGACGCAGAGTGGAAAATATGGTGACATTTTTATATGTTGAAGTTATCTTAACATTTGTGTTAATGTAACATGCATGGAAGGAGTCTCCAGTGTGAGCATTTATGCACCAGTCCAAAGTAAAGTTTTGCGACACTGCGGCTGGGAGTCGAGCTACTCCTTGCATGTATACCTCAATCAGACACAGAAATCAACCAAAGGAATCTGCTCATGCTCCACATTTCCTCCCCTAAGTAACTAGTCTGTGATGTACAGTAATAGAACAACTGGCAACACAATTAAAATGATAACTTTGTCACATACACAGTCATACACAGTACGATATACAGTGAAATGCTTATACGACCGCCCGTTACCTTTATCAATAAGAAATAAAATATAGAAAAACTTTAGCTATAGAAAATATAGCTATAAAAGATAAGAACAAAATATAGTAAACGATTTCCGTGCGTGTATAATGTGACAAGGATGGTAGACTAATTAAATGGCCTGATGGTGGCATGACTCATATCCCTACCATATCGCCGTTCTTAGGATTGCCGAGCGCTCTGTCAGCCAAATGATCAACAAACCGTGTCATGACCGCAATTTTTTCTTTCTTTCTTATCTTCAAAACCTATTGAAAACAAGTGGCGCTGAACATCTCTCACTTCGGTCAGTGGGAAGGCGAGTCGGTGGAGCAGCTAACCCGTGTCCTGAGATGGGGTGGGGCCAAACAGGAAGAAACGATTCACTAGGGTTGTTATGGTGACCGCCAACTTCCTCTAATGGCTGTGTTGTGTGGAATGCAGTCAGCTAGTGGTTGGTAGGTAACAACAGGAAGGACGATAGAAATCACAATATTTCACTCTGTTTTTTCTTTTTTTGTTGTTGTTGTTGCTATTTTAAGAGTGCCACCTTCCACATACACACACACACACACATGCTTTATGTTAAGAATAGTGTTTGAGTGTTTGTCCGGTGACACATCAATGAACACACTCGCTCCACCACACTGCAACAGAGACTCTCTTCATTCTCAGCTGATAAAATTCCTGGGATTTTAAAAACTGCTTAACAAATTCAGGCCAAATTCAACCTATGTACTGAACAGAATGCTGTTTGAGACGCAGCAACGGATTTAAAGACGCTTCACAAATCTGAAGCTCGTTTAGTACCTCAAGCATTTCCTTCAGTAACCCGGAGTCAATACACATCTGTACACAGTACTGGGACTGTCATCCAACATGACCGATACCAAATTTCTAATTATGCCTGAATCACCAGCTGAATATCCTAAACTGACAACTGACTCAATGGGCGTGGCTTAATATAATAATCCGCTATATGTCAGAGCGTTTACAGTTTGCGTAAGAAAATCGAGGACGATGATGTCACAAACTAATCGACAAATAAAAGTCGTTACCAACTAATTTGATTATCGATTTTAGTTTACACTGTGGAATAAAAGTCGCACCCCTAATACATACTGTATGGACATGTTATTACAGTAGGTTTGGTGTGATGGTAACCGCTGAGCTTTATTCCTTGTCCAAGTGCAACATGATTTCTGAGGATCTGCTTCAAAACAATATAAAAGGGGACGGATCTTTTGTACTCTGGATAATGTTCATGCGCGTGTTTCCGCTTAATGCATTTAATCCATATTAATCGTCCTGTTGAACAAAACAAAAGGTGTAAAAAATGCTGTGTTAGTAAGGAAAGAAAGGCAGGTGTTATTGACTTTAAATGTGTGATTCAGTGTGATGTACAGGGGAACAAAATGAATAAGATACAAGAAGACAAGTGAGACCTGACTCTTGTGACTACATGATGTCCCTTCTGGTACAAGAGGTTTATATGACCACAATCTCTCTCTCTCTCTCTCTCTCTCTCTCTCTCTCTCAGCTCAAATCGAGGTGATCCCCTGTAAGATCTGCGGGGACAAATCATCAGGGATCCATTATGGAGTGATCACATGCGAAGGCTGTAAGGTAAGGTAGATCTCTCTCTCTCTCTCTCTCTCTCTCTCTATATATATATATATATATATATATATATATATAAACTGTATATATATATTTTTCTTCTTCTTCTTCTTCCCTGTACTTAATGATAATACATTTATACCAACATGAAACTATTCTGAGAACATTTTTAAATCGCTCAAATGGTTTTATGACTTGCAGCTTTAGAATTTGTTCAATGAGATGAAATAAACGGAAATTAGTGCTTTTCTATTACGGTCGAGTTCTAGTTCATTTTCATCATTTTCATTTATTTATTTATTTATTGCCAAAAGTCCCCTAAATAATTTGGATAAATGACCCCTATAATGCTTAGAGCATTGGAAACTCCTGACCTGGGTTCAGTTCCCACCCCATGTCTTTTTATTTTTTTAAATGCACTTGTCTTTAAGTCTATATAATATATCAATACATTGTATAATTGTAAAATCACATCTTATTATTGACACCATATATTATTTTAAAATCATGTTCCCGTATAAATGTCATGCATTATAAACATCCCAATTTCATTTATCATTGTTTTTTTTTCCCCCTAAAGTGTCAATTATGAGTCTGCGTGATATTATTCAATTTCTTACCCAAATTTTAATTTTCCCTGTTTGTTTGTTTGTTTGTTTTTTTCCCCCCTGCAGGGTTTCTTCCGGCGCAGTCAGCAGAACAACGCCATGTACTCGTGTTCTCGACAGAGGAGCTGTGTGATCGACCGGACGAACAGGAACCGGTGTCAGCACTGCCGGCTGCAGAAATGCCTGGCGCTTGGCATGAGCCGCGACGGTGAGACGAGTTCTTCTTCTACGTATAAATTACATCATTAAGACATTGTTGATGCGGTGAAGTTTTCTGTAAGGAGGTGTTTATGTAACATGCATGGAAGGAGTCTCCAGTGTCAGTGCTTTCGTAAAGCTGCAACTTTTTAGGAAGCAAAAGGTGTTTCATGAAATGTCTGTTTATAACCGCTGTATAAAATGATAATTAATTTTCCATGATGTTAGAAGTAAATGTACGTGGACAAAAAGTCCGTCACTGAACACTCGATCATAATTTTCGACAAGATGCTGTAGCGTAAGCGCGACCAGAATCTTTCGAGACTGCGGTTTTTGGACAATGAACAACTTTAGGATGATGTCAGTAACCCACCATCACACCACCTACAGTAGTCACTGATTATTTTCCCGCACCAGCACAGCGTGGAGTGTTTTATTTTGGATGAGAGCAGCGAATAAAAGTGTAAAACCTGTAGATATTAATAATTATTGTAAGGCTTTGACTCAAATTATAGTCTCGGTATATTAACACTATACGCTGTGTGCTTGAGAAGGAACATGCGGTTTTGCACTAAAAGACATTCTCTCTCTCTCTCTCTCTCTCTCCCTTTCTCTCTGTCTCAGCGGTGAAATTTGGCCGCATGTCTAAAAAGCAGCGCGACAGCCTGTACGCAGAGGTGCAGAAGCATCAGCAGGGTCAGGAGCGCGTCGGCAGCCTCGTCTCCTCCGCCATGGTCGGGGAGGAACCCGGAGAGGCCAGCCCCGACGGACACCCGCGAACCTGCAGTCGCAGCTCCAGCGCGGCCCTCAGCGACCTCGACGACCTCGGAGGCCTGCTGTTTGACCTGCCCCTGACCCCGGAGGACGAGTACTGCGGCCTGGAGCTGCCAGGGAACAACAGGACGAGCGGAGAGGGGGGCAGCGGCGAGAGTAACTCGTCCTCACACAGCTCCACCGAGTTAGAACTCGAATACCAGCTCCTGCATACGCACTCGCCTTTAAACGAGGGCTTCTCGCTGCTCGAGACGGGTCAGTCCTACAGCGCCACCTAGAAACACTGATACAGGCTGAAAATTTGGTACATTTTGGTGAAAAGTCTTGATTTTATATTTGTGTGTGTGTGTGTTTGCAGAACGCATCGCTCAGAGTGTGGTGAAGTCACATGTAGAGACGAGTCAGTACAGTACAGAGGAACTGAAACGGCTCATGTGGAACCTGTACACCGCTGAGGAGACTCGCACGTACCAGAACAAAGTACTCGTCCCCGTAAACAAACAAACAAACAAATAAACTAGAGCTCTGTGTAAATGTGACTTTAACACACACACACACACTCATACACTCGTGTTGGTTCCCGTGCAGGCGATGGAGGTGATGTGGCAGCAGTGTGTGGCGCACCTCGCTAACGCCATCCAGTACGTGGTGGAGTTCGCCAAGCGCATCTCCGGCTTCATGGAGCTGTGTCAGAATGACCAGATCGTCCTGCTCAAAGCAGGTCAGAGAGAACACACACACACACACACACATAGCATTGTCCAAGATGTCTTGATATAACGCTCAAGCATTAAGATTGTCCTTCACTGGGGAGAAAGTTTTTTGATTAAAACACCTGAATTCAATAATTAAGAGGTTCGGACAAATACTTTTGTCCACATACTGTTCTGGATTCTCATTCAGATTTAATCCTGTAATTCTGGTCCTTTTTAAAAAAATGTTTCAAAGCAGTCTGATTTAGTTTGACATTTCCAAACATTTCATGAACGAGCCGCTCCATCGGTGACTAAAGCTAAATAATCCTCTGTGTTCTTCATTATTTGTCTTTGAACAGTTGCCGTTCTCGTTTATCTCGTTATTTATCAAAAATCAAAACACATCTCACGTGTAATGTTCATTACTGAATCTGCATATACTTTACAGACTGTTCCAAGTGTTTGAGTGTGTAAAAATGGTTTTATAAAATGTTTTTTTTTCACCAGCATCCATGTCGCGCTCGGATTCCTAGAGATCTCGCACTTCCTCTGCGTTTGCATTGTGCTGCACGGACTTCTCGGTGTTCTTATTAAAGTGGACGGCGCGTATAAGTTCACACACTCGCACTTTGAGTTTGTCTTCTGATTTTGTTTCTCCCTCTCCGCAGGCTGCCTGAGCGTGCTGCTGATTCAGATGTGTCGAGCCTACAACCCCGTGAACCACACGCTGCTCTTCGACGGGAAGTTCGCCAGCGTGCAGCTCTTCAAAGCTCTCGGTATGTCGCGTTTCGGGTTATTATGCAACGCTCATGTTTTCTTCTCACGAGGGTGTGATTAAGGAACGCCAGAAGACGTGCCAACTCGCGTGCGGTTTTTACTGATCACTCAATCGCAAGGGTTTTTTTTTTGGTTATTGTTTTTTTTGAAACCTGATTTTCCTGTACGAGTTGTGTACAGACGCTGTGTAATTAAAATGACTCCCATCGCTTTGACTGGGTTAATTAGTTTAATTGCTAGGCTTGATCAAAGCACTTAATCTGGCAGTTCTGTGTGTTCTTGAAGTTTCTACAAACGATTGATCGACTCTTTGAGAGCCGGAGAGCCGCTGTGGGATGGACTATTGAACACTTTTTTTTTTTTTACTATTTACTTTGTAGGTTGTGACGACCTGGTGAACGCTGTGTTTGACCTCGCTAAATCAATGAGAGGTCTGCAACTGACAGAAGAAGAAATGGCTCTCTTCAGCGCCGCCATACTGTTCTCCCCAGGTCTTACATCTTATTTAATTACATTTATATTTACATTTAGGCATTTGGCAGACGCTCTTATCCAGAGCAACTTACATTTGTATCTCATTATACATTAGAGCAGTTAAGGGTTAAGGACCTCGCTTAAAGGCCCAACTTGGACCACTTAGTAGTTGTGGGATTTGACCATGGGACCTTCCCAATCGTACTATAATGCCTTAACCACTGACCCCTAATTAAATCTTGT
Organism: Clarias buthupogon; assembly: GCA_030014345.1. Lineage (NCBI taxonomy): Eukaryota > Metazoa > Chordata > Actinopteri > Siluriformes > Clariidae > Clarias > Clarias buthupogon. The sequence goes on along the minus strand of JAQMYK010000039.1, from coordinate 1,940,094 downwards.
ATCCAAGAATTTATTTGTTCTCCATCACCATCATGCCATCACATTCTGCATAATATCTACACTGCTTCCGTTACAGTGGTACCTCGGCATACACATCTAATCCGTTCCGGAGGCGAGTTCTTAAGGCGAGAATTCATTTTGTGAACAGAATTTTCGCCTAGGAACTAATATTACCAGTACAAATATTACCAGTATTACCAATTTCTATACCAAACACTATAATCATATTTTTTTGCATTTAAAAACAATCAAAACATTTAGAAAAGACATGTAAATTAAGTAAAATATTAAATAAATATACATTAAACGTTTAATTATAGGTTAATTTTTGATTCCTCTTGGCTCTGGCTGCTTTAAAAAAAAAACTGAAAGCGGCTCTGTTTTCTTCTTGATAACATTCTTGGTACCCATGGTGCTCTGTCTTCACTGAATATTGCACATAATGCAAAAAAATACATCAACTCACAAAAAATAGCTTGGCTTTCCACTGACAAGTTTTGAACGGCTCCCGGACGTACGCACATCTTAGCCAGCTTAGCTTGACTTGTATGCCGAAAATGCTTCGAATGAAATTTGCTAAATTTTGGTTCTCCAGGTGAAAATTCTCGAGGTGGTGCGTTGGTATTGCCGAGGTGCTGCTGTATATCGTTATCTATATTATGGGCAGTGGTGGCTCAGACAGTTACAGCTGTGGGTTACTGATCAGAAGGTCGGGGGTTCAAGCCCCATCACCGCCATGTTCCAGTATTAGGCCCTTGAGCAAGGCACTTACCCCTGTCTGTTCCAGGGGGCGCTGTATCCTGACTGACCCTGCGCTCTGACCACACCTTCCTAACTGAGATATTCAAAAAAGTTTTGATTGTGCTGTAAGGTACATGTGACAAATAATTGAATCTTAAATCTTAATTATTAAATTTTTCTTATTAGTGAAGTATCAATGAGGTTACTGATATCAACACACTACTATGTTTATTGGATGGCCAACCAACTCACGTCAGCCTTAATCAAGCATCTCATAACTTCTTCAACATAAACTTCATAAAGCTCATCATTATCGGCACAGCAGTGACCGACGTCAGTGCGGCTGAATAAAATGTTCCCTGACGTCCTTGAATGATTAATACTACGTAGTTTACTATTTTTATTTTTGTTTATAATACATTATTTTGAGCCACAACACAGCATGAACTGTCCCAGACGAGGCAGATAAAACTTCATCACACCGTTTTGTACAGAAGTGTAATAGATAAGACTGTATTTCAGTGTATAGACACAGAATATACTGAATAACCATAACTCGGTAAGAAACGTGCGCTTCAGTGTACGTGTGTAAACCTTTATGGACGAGATTGCCGGTGACCTTGACCTTGACGTAAAGATAAAAACGGTTCAACACTGGAAACTTTATTGAGCTTGGTGTAAAAATAAATAAATAAATAAAAATCTCGAAGGCAAATGTTTTATGTGTGTTTGTGTGTGTTTTAACTCAGACCGACCCTGGATTTCAGACAGACAGCAGGTCCAGAGGTTGCAGGGGAAAGTTTACCAGGCGCTGCAGCGCTGTCTGAACAGAGAGGGCGCCAACGAGCACAAACTCAACAAGGTGAGCGTAACCACCATTTTACCTCCCACTCAAGTGCACTTACATCCTGCCTTCGTTTGATGTATTACAATATATATATATATAAAACAAAGTTTGAAAAACTGTATGCATCTTCAGCCATGATATTTTTTATTATGCTTAGATGCTGGCAAAGCTTCCTGCGATAAAGTGCATCTGCAACCTCCACGTTGATAAGCTGGAGTTTTTCCGCCTGCTCCACCCAGAAACGGTCTACAGCTTCCCCCCGCTGTACCGGGAGGTCTTCGGGAGCGAGAGCTTCTTCCCTGACTCCACCAAGGGCTAGACACTCGGACGCAGTGCCGCTCAAAATGGTGCTCGACAAAGTGAACGTTTAAGAAGAAAGAGACAGAGAGAGAAAGAGACTGGTAGATGTTGAAGCATCATGAACCGACCAGCATCTTACTGACAATCCTGCACACAACACTTTTACACTCTGAATCCTACAGTCCCTTTCTCTGAGCTCTTTCCTTACCAGGTGCAGCCCGAACATAACAACCATAAGGGGGCTTTTAAAGGAGAGCAAAACCGGCTTGTAGGATGGTTTTTAAACTGACAAGACAAACAAGAGTCAAATCATAAAAAAGTTTTGAGAGGTGGAAACTCTGGTGCTGGACAAATGGTGACTAAAATCTAAAAAAAAAAAAACGTTTATCTGTTATTTCGACCTATGTGCATAGTCTGTAGCTTTAATCAAACCAACAACCAATCAAAACGACCCGTTTAATGTTTTATCTAAACGGTTCGTCTGAACGTTTCTCCTTTGGTAGCGGCTTCATTTATCTCAAGAAAATCCCGTTTACAAAACCAGCGGCTACGCCACTCGACTAGTGTTGGCATGCTGCCAGGATAACGTTGCCATGGTGATTAAGTACTGTAATGAAGTACTACTGTCATTAAATCTGCACAGCTAGTCATAAATTAACAAATTTAATAATTGTAGGTTTTTTTTTTTTATTTTGCTCTCAAGTGGTTAGCTAGCTAGAGAAATCTCAAACTTTCTCAAATTTTAGTACGATGCAAACTAATCCTGTATAGAAAAATGAATGCTTCAGATTTTTGTGCACTATCATGACCTTAAACACAGCAAAAGAACTTCGTAGTAAAGTGTCGTTATGTTATCTTGATTATGGTTTTGCCCCTCACTTTCTAGGCCCTTCACACAGAGGGAAGTGTAGCTGCATACTGTATCAGCACCCACGGTGTCTGTGGGACACAACTGTGTTTTTCCACCAAATTTTTATGTAGTTGAAATATTGCACAGCCTCAAGGATGAGACGGAATGTATTATTTTATTATTTTAGCTTCTTTTTTATGGCGCCAGTCTTGCTAATACTATGCAGGCGTGTAAATTAAAGAAAACTCCAATTGGAAATTGGAAAGTCCAATTCTTTCTTCCATTCTATTTCTTTCCTTTTTTCCCTGGAACAGCCACTCTGAAAAGAAGCATGTAATAGTTTAATAGTTTAATTTTACTTGTGAGTGTAGCATTTGAAACTAGGATATATGGAATAAACCACTCAGAAAGAACATTGAGTTGAGGTGCACTAATACCGTATTTTCCAGACTGTAAGCAATGTTATAAGTACATATTGTCATTATTGTAATATATTTTTGCATTAGTCCCTTTGTTTGATTGGAATACCATAAAAGCCACTATCGAAAGTACATAAAGTAAATTATGATATATATCGATCGGTTCACGACCAAAATTTACTTAAAATTTGTCTCTGTTCACGAACTCCTCTTTCAGCTGAACAAAGGCATGAGGCAAATTATCAACCGTTTTGTATTTGAAATTAACTTTATAATCCTTTATATCTTAGTTACGTATGCTTTTAGTTATTTCTTCATGCTATTATGAGTCTATGACATGCTAGCTGTTAGCAATATAACAACTAGCTAGAAGCAAACTACATGCAAGATACACATCATGTGTCTGTAAAAATTATTTACATGATGTAAATTAAACAATTTTAGATTTAAAAGGTAAATTCAGAATGGCGTTTTCAGAAGTCGTGTGCAGTGAAGTTGCACATAAATTGTTACTGATGTTCTGTAGGAACAAGAAAGAATACAATCCAAAAAATAATAATACGATAATTATACAGTTTCCCTTTGGGATTAATAAAGTATCTTTCTGTCTAATTAGCTATAATAGAACTAGACAATTAATGACTCCACCACTAGAGGGTGCTGAAGTGTTGCTTTACAATTGCAATAAAAATGCCTACAACGTTAGTGCGGCATACATACTGACGTTTTTACCCCCTAGGCAAAAAGAATTTAGAAGAAATTCTAAATGTTTACATTGTCTGGAAAATATGATGTATTAAGTAGTGTGAGTTAATTATTATTATTATTATTATTATTATTATTATTATTAACAACATTCTGACTTAAGGTGACCGACTATGATGCTACTTTCTTTTTATTGTATTTTAAAAGCAGGTTAATAGCACTTAAAGACCTTACACCTCCACAAATTACAGAAGTTATTACACCCTCTGACCCGCAGGCAAGGCGATATTCAGATTTGCACTTTCTTACACACACACCCCTGCCTTCTCCAGGTCTTTCCCTGTTTCTCAGGGATTACTGTATTTCCTTTTTGTACAGTACCTGACGTGAAATGGACCTGGCAGGCCGAACGGAGATGTGCTCCATTAGCTTGAATATAGCTGCTTGATTTGTTTGTTATTTTAACATTCATAAATGTAGAGCCATGATGTCTTTCCAAATTTTTGATGCATTTACAACAGCAGATTTGATCCAGCACCTGATCCAGGCTGTTTACTGTCATTATTAACTTGGGCAGTGAGAAAAAAAATCTGCATTACTGAATGTTTAAAATCTGGCATGAATTTTAACTTAGTCTTGTCTATGAGAACACACAGAATTTTATTTAATGAGGTCCATATTTAAAAACTGTTGCGTCCATTTTCAACATGTTCTATACCCATGTCTCGGAGTAAACATTATTCTCAGTCTGGACATACGATAGGAGCTGCCTTCAAAACACTTTCCGTTGTCCTGGCCATCGCTTCAAATGTCATGCTTTTGACAATAGCGCCCCTCCTGATTTATACTGGTTTTCTTGTGTTTTTTTGCGTGTTTGTGACCATATGGTAATGGGACTGTGCAATAGATATGACAGATACATTCTAGCATTCTGGTTCAGTTAATGCGATAATTTATTCTAAAATTTAACATACCAAACCTAAGCTGCGTTTAACATGGTAATAGTAAGATGAAGGAAAACGAAAACAAAGCGTGATTTATAGAACGGTGCGTTTAACTTTTTTTTTTATTGTGTGTACAAACTGCAGCAAACTGATGCATTTGCTCCTGTCTTTCTAGTTCTCAATGCATTTATTCTCTCTCTGTCTCTCTCTCTCTAAC
>JAQMYK010000039.1:1893187-1907252 GCA_030014345.1 Clarias buthupogon | reverse complement strand
GAGCCTGGCCGGGAATCGAACCCAGACCCTGGAGGTGCAAGGCGACAGTGCTAACCACTACACCACCGTGCCGCCTTAACTAGGTTATGTTTAGGAAAATAGTATCGGATCGGTACGTGGACTCAAATACTCGCCGATTCTGATGCCAGATTTTTTAGTGGTATCGGCAGCATCGGAACAACCCTAATATTAAGTTCTTCTTGCGTTATTCTTCGATCACGTCTTCACCAGGTTTTTTTTTTTACATGTCCAAAACAAATACAGCAGCTTCACGTCAGGGGAGACAACGCCACGTCATTACCGGTTTCCTCCGCGTTCCTGCCAGATTGCACAAATTCTTACTGCATTCATAAATTCATAATTTGTTTTTGCGGACGTAGTGGGAACGTGGCTCCATTTGACGGTTGGTTATGAAACGATCAGGTTAGTTGATTCTAATCAATGAAGCAGCTATTTTATTTACGAAACAGGAAAAAGCAAACATCTCTAGAAGACGGTGTTGGAAAGTAATTAACTGGTTTGGATGTTGAAAATCAGCCTGTTTAGCCGGAGAGCATGCGAGGCGGCAGTTAGTTAGCCGGTGCAAAAAAAACATTTTATTCATAAAGACTCCAAGCTAATAGCAGTGAACTTATGATCACACACACTGACTACATTTTAAAAGAATTTCCACATCAGAACGATTCTCTAAACACAGTGAAAAAGCAGCGAAAAGTTTCAAACAGAACAGAAAGTTGTATAGTGTGGGAACTCTTGTTTCTCTGTTTTTTTTCCCCAGAAAGTGGATGTGACTAGTAAAGCCGTGGTGGAGGTCATCTCCAAAACCTCGGAGTACCTGCAGCCCAATCCTGGTAAGAACAGAGCTGCGTGTTTACTTGTTGTTTATTACATTCTCTCCTCGTCAATTTTATTTACTCTCAGGTTTTATTGATCCCCTAAATATTAAATATACTGTTTTATTACTTATATATTACTTATATCTGTGTGTGTGTGTGTGTGTGTGTGTGTGTGTGTCAGCGTCCCGTGCCAAGCTCTCCATGCTGAACACCATGTCCAAGATCCGTGGGCAGGTGAAGAGCCCGGGCTACCCGCAGGCAGAGGGGCTGCTGGGAGAGTGCATGTCCAAATATGGGCGTGACCTCGGAGAGGAAACCAACTTCGGTGAGGATACACACTCCACACAAATCCTATACTATAACAACCGGCTATACTGGACAATTAATTCAAATCATTAAAAATAATCATAATGATAATAAAATCCAGAATGCTGCACATACATCTAAAAAGCACTAAAGACTGAGATCTGTTATTATTGCATTGTTTTTATCATTTCTAGCGTTTTCTTTTCCCTGTACTTTATCTTTTATCTCGTGGCGTCTGGACGTCATTGTTGTCGTCTGGCGTTTGCAGAAGCCGCTCGTAAATAATAAGCAGATAACACTTTCCTGAAATAAAGTTCAGGGCCAGATTCCATCATCACTTTCCAAATAAAATAAATGATTCCTTACGGCGTGGTGTTCCCGAGACTTTCCCGCAGTGCAGAGTGGCCTGAGCACGCCAAGTCTGACCGACACGTACAGAATAAAACAGGCCAGGATGTGCTGTCGCGGGAAAATAATCACTGATTTTCCCTATAACTACGTATCTTTTATTACTTTTACACTACAGCGAGTTGCCAACAGTGTTAACAGCTTCATTTATTATAGAACGACGCATCGTAAATTTGATCTGTTTAAACAGTAATTGTATTTAATGTTCAACGCAAAGTTAGTTCCTGTTCTCGCTTACGTTACATCAGCTATAAACAGTCGCTCCTACATCAGGATCTCTTTGTTTCCTCATTCGTAAAGTTAATAAGATGAAGAAAAAAAATTCACATTACGAGCCACATTATTAAATTCTGATTAAATTATTTGCCCGGATCTGTGTTTGACGTTCATAATTACACGTGACTTTTATCTGACTCTAATTTGGACGAGGCTGTCCTCCGAAACCTTATGCATGCGCACATCGATACGTCTTTGCTCGCGCCATCCGGGTTTTAAAAAAAAATCTGCGTGTGATTTTTCTTCCGCGCGTAATTTCACAATTTCATCCTGTGTGCTAGGAGTAAATTATTCGCTAAGTTTGTTTAGAAATAATAATTATGGCAGATAACAGAGATATGCCCTGCTTAGTTACAATGCAGCTTACTTGTATAATTTAATGTGAAGTTAAATGTTAAACTCTTGTTTTCGAAGTTAGTTTGTATTTAACATTAAACTTTAAGGTTTAAAATTGTAACAAAATCAGGGAGAAATGTTTTATTAAATCTGCATATTTATTAAATCATGATACTTATAGAATCTCAGGTATTGCCTGGGGTGTTGTGATAATATCGTATCGGGAGGTGACTGGTGATTCCCGTCCCTGTTAGATATGTATCTGATCTAGGACCACGTATGAAAGTGTCTCAGATCCGATCTAAAAACCATCAGATTTGTGCGTTCAGACATCCCTAAAAAAAAAAAAAAAAATCTGATGTGTTTCACATTAGGGTAAATTGAGTCACTTCAGGCTGGTGATGTGGGCGTGGCCCGTGTCATGTTACAGAGAAACCACAAAAAGCACAAAGGCCTCCGTCCTGACTTTAAAGTCACAGCTTTACCTCTGACACTGGAGACTCCTTACATGAACGGTGAATAAACATCTCCCTAAAGAAAACTTCACTACATCAATTATCTGATTAGACATTTCTTAACGGTTTATGTAGAACCTTTTCTGTGAATAATAATAAGCGGTTACTATGGAAACCGTAACGTATGAGAACGAGCACATTAATATGAACATGAACGACCGTCAGTTGTAGAGAATTAATCGACACCCTTTACGTTCACCTATACGTACATTAAGGCACAAAGAAATTCTTTCTTCACATATCCCCAACAAGCCAATTAGATTTTTCCTTAAAGTGACCTCATAGAAGAAGAGAGCAGAATCAGCCAAGTTACAGGGTTTAAAGGTCTTGCATCTTTCCAAAACAGGCCCAAAGCATCAGTGAGGGTTTAAAAGCTTTTTCTTGAATCGAGTCCCTTTTTTCACTAAACACATCAACGTTTACAGCCAACAAGTCGAGATGACATGAATCCCAGATTCCTCTGTAGCTCCACAAAAAAGGATTGTGGTCAGAAAAACTGGCTTAGTGTGCGGCTCCTCCTGACATCATCTTGTTTCAGGGTTCACGTCTAACCCTGGAGGAATGTTTCTTATTTTATACAAGCATTCTGTTGGAGGGTGTTGCTTCTGAAGCAGCCCTGAGCAGAAATTCCCTGGTGCATCTTTTATATTTAACAATGACCAGGATTAAAAATAAACCAAGAACGAACTGTGTATCTCAGAAAAACCCAGCCAGCTCCGTTTCATTCAGTTTGTTCTTAAATAAATAAAAAACCCCGGGCTTGGATAACGCGTCCCTTCAAAGCGTGGCGGAAGCGTGGACCTGGCTGCTTTGTGTCAGAGAGCGACTCGTCTTTGATGGCAAAAATAATACGGTTTCCTGAATGTTAATTATAGACCCAAGTGGGCAGTTTAATAGGACAGGAGTGTTGTGTTCACCCACTTTGTTTCCATGGAGACGCTGACATTTCTGTCTTTATGTCTTGTTAAAAATGAAAAAGGGTGTTCGGCCAAGAACAAGCTTCAAAGCTTCAGGCGCTGGTATTAATTTGGCACATCGGACGGACTGTTTTTACTCCTGGACTGATTATTTAAATATATTAAAGGTCATTATTGTTTAGCTCCTGAGTCAAGGCCGGGACTAGCTAACAAATCTACCTGCTATAAAGTTCAATGTGTTCTAAATTGGTTTGGTGTTGAATTCTGGATTCTGATTGGTCAGGATTTTGTTATTGTTCTAAAGCATTATAATTTCTATACTAACAGGGAACGGACATATAGTAAATAATTATCGATGTGGTCAGTGGTGAAGTTTTTGTAAAAGAGATTATTTAATTTAACATTTACGAGGGGCATTGGTGGCTTAGTGGTAGATTTCTCGCTGCCATGCAGAAGGCCCTGGCTTAAATTCCCACCCAATGCCCAAACCCCAGACACTTGATGCAGTGCCGGCCCCAAGTCTGGATAAAAAGGGAGAGCTTTATCCCAGGAAAGGCATCCAGAGTAAAACCTGTGCCAAGTTGTTGTGCGGATTGAAGAGTCTGCTGTGGCGACCCCTCGACGGGAGACTAACAACAACATTAGCCATAGCATTATGACCCCTGACAGGTGACGTGAATAAGGTAGCAAGTAAACATTTCGTCCCTGAAGTTGACATGTTGGAAAATAGGCAAGCGTAAGGATTTGAGCGACTAGACGAGTGGCTAGTCTAGACGACTGGCTCAGACCAACTCCAAAATTGAAGCTCTAAGTTCCTGGTCTGCAGTGGGCAGGACGTGACAAAACTGCACCAAGGCGAGTTGATGCATGTGGCTCCGATCCAACAGAAGAGCTACTGTAGCTCAAACTGCTGAAAAAAAAAGTGAATGCTGGTTCTGATAAAAAGGACTCAGGACACACAGTGCATCACAGTTTATTGGATATGTTTTATTGCATGGAGCCCATGGTGACTCGTGTCCTCCAGCAAAAAGCTCAGACAATGGGGCTGTGAACATCAGAACTGGACCATCGAGCAGTGAAAAAATGTGCTCTGGTCTGATGAATCACATTTTCTTTCACATCATTTTTCACACTTGTGTTTGTCGCTTACCTGGAGAAGAGCTGGCACCAGGATGCACTATGAGAGGAAGGCATAAGGAACATGACAAAAAGTTGAGGTGTTGACTCCACCTACAAAAATCTCAATCCGATCCGTGGAGACTCCACCTCACAGGACTGGTTCCACACACACTTTGAGATGTCTAGTGGAGTTCAGGCCTCGACGGGTCAGAACTGTTCTTGCAGTGAAAGTTACATGGATGGTCATAATGTTCTGGTTGATCGGTGTATAAAAGGAGTGTCAGAGGTAACGCTGTAATTGTTTACATATACAATACATTTTGAGGATAAAAGAGTTTATGATTCTTTTTGCTTTCTCTATAAAATGAAGAGAAAAGAGAGGATGGTAAGGAAAGAGTGTAAAAATGTAATTAAGAACCGGTTATGGGAACGTAATCAGCTTTCCACCTCGATGTTGTAACCGTAGCGTTCTCTGGCTGCAGGATCCGCGCTGATCGACGCCGGCGAGAGCATGAAGAGACTCGCCGAGGTGAAGGACTCGCTGGATATCGACGTCAAGCAGAACTTCATCGATCCTCTACAAGGCCTGTGTGACAAGGACCTGAGAGAGATACAGGTGAGCCGAGCTTCCTGAACAACAGACAAGCTTATAAACGTTAGAATAATCGTGTTGTGCCTGGGGGAAAAAATCTCTCGAAAAAACTCAGTGCAGTAGGTTCACGGCATTCTTGTAAGAAAAACAGGAAAGGAAGTGCATAAAATATAAGAGCCAGTCAGGTTTCAGTATCAACTCAAGGTTACAAAACACTGATTTAGCAGAAAAAAAAAGTGGGAGGGGGTTGACAGAATTGTGGAATCTGAATTTTTTTTCAGTCTTTGTTTATTTAAAAGCGTAAAGTAAGTGTGCCTTTGTGCCAAACCAAAAACCGTTTGGTTGCCCAATTTTATTTTTTCTAAAGCTGCTTTTTCAAATCAGAGTGAGAAATCTGATAGAACAGTATCACATGTCTTAACTGAGCTGACTTCAGGGATGAGCTGTTTATCTATCAAGACTTACAACAGGCTAACGTTTTTACCCTGGTGTGAAAGTGATACGCTTTCAGTAGGAATCGTGCTTCTATGACTTGTATCTTTTCCCAGGCTAGCGATGTGCAAAGCGATACTGTCACAAACGTATGCCAGTGTAGGTGTTCTAGCTTAGGTAAGTTAGGTGTACACTATTAAAGGAGACTTAGTACATAAAATTCACTTTTTAGTCATATTTACACGGCTCCAGGACTTTTTTGTTTGTATATAAATTTCAAAAAAGGTGAGGAAAAACATTCCTTTCCATGTAAAAAATAAAATTTTCTCCTAATGTGATCTCATAGAAGAAGAGACCCCTACAACCCCCGCCCACCCCCTTACTTATTGCTCATTGCTCGAGGTGCATCTGAAGCTGGAGTGAAATAAAGGAGGTGAATAAAGGGTGTTTTTGAGCTGTTGTATTAGTGCACACACATGGTAGAGCTCTGAGACCTGTGTTAAAGAAATAGTACAATATGGGACCTTAAAATACATTTTTTAATGTTTGGGGTATTTTCTGCTTTACGAGAGGTTTATCAGATACTGCTATCTAGACATAACTTCTCTGTGTTTTGTTTTTTTTCTTGTCCTGTAGCATCATTTGAAGAAGCTGGAAGGTCGTCGGCTGGATTACGACTACAAGAAAAAGCGCCTGGGCAAAATCCCTGACGAGGAGGTAAAGCAGGCATTGGAGAAATTCCACGAGTCCAAGGAGGTGGCGGAGATCAGCATGTACAACCTGCTGGAGACGGACGTAAGCTAAACCCGAACGGCTTCCCTAACCTTATAGCCTCTCTGACATCAGGGGCGGGATTATCATCGTTACATCACTTTAGAGGTCTTATTACAACATTTTTGAAACCGTGGGTCTAATAAAAAACAGTAATGTGAAGCGGCACTATGAGAGGAAAAAAAAGGGAAAAACAATACCAGTTGTTAGAGCAAAGCTATTCGCAGCAGTCAGACATATTAACCGTAAAATACCTGAACTGAGAGCCCAGGATGACAGAGCAGCCAGAGTCCATTTACATTCACTTACAGCTCAGCAGCGTACAAATGAACATTCACCAAAGACTGATTAAAGATTCTGTACAACTACTAAGTTCAAACAGTTCTCATGTTTAACGTAGTTACTGAAAACTGACAAATATTATTAAATTCTATGGACATTTAAAAATTATTTATTTAAATTCAGATCTCAATTCTAACACAAACATGAAATTCAGACCTGGGCAGAACATTTTTATTATAATTTTTTTTACCTGGACCTAAGAAAATAACTGTGACGTTTCGGTCTTTATCTCTGACACTGGAGACTCCTTCTTTATGTTATTATAGAAGACAAGGACGTTAATATAAACCTCTGATTTGCAGCTGTGTTTCTGTCAGAGCTGCTGTTATAGAAAATTAAACAACACTTCCTGACCAATCAGAATAGAGAGTGTAATAAGTCATTATTTAAATTGTAACATAGGTCATCAGGGCATTGTGTGGATCTGCTCCTTATCACTTTCACTGAACTCTGAACTGTAGACTTTGTTCTGAGAGTTCATATTATTTTTACACTCAGGCCTCAGGTGGGGATCTCCAGCCCCGCCGTGTGTCATTACAGTGCGTCAGTCACAGCCCACGCTCCTAAAATTGCAGCAGACCTTTGTCACAGTCTGTAAGAAGATCCTGGGTTTGTTTTTTACTAGGTTTTGTCCCTGGAAAGCTTACAGTGCCCCCTACTGGAGTAACCAAACACTGCTCTGTCTTATACTTGTTGATTTGTTTATAAGGAATGAAGTGAATAACTGAGTAAAATGGAAGTCTTATTGCTGATATGTTTATAAATGTTAGGATTTGAGTGAGGGTGTGTATATATATATATATATATATATATATATATATATATATATATACACCCACATGTGTGTGTGTGTGTGCATGGTTTCATTATCTGCTGGTATTCAAGAAGTTGTTCATTAACTCTAAAGGGAATGTTTGCTTTTTGATAGTTTGTGTGAGAGAGACCTATCAAGCGAAGGAGGGGTCTTTATAAGGTGTGTGTGTGTGTGTGTGTGTGTCTCTGCAGATAGAACAAGTGAGCCAGCTCTCGTCACTGGTGGAGGCGCAGCTACAGTATCACAGACAGGCTGTCCTGATTCTCGAGGAGCTCTCTGACAAACTGAAAGACAGGTTTGTATGTGTGTGTGTGTGTGTGTGTGTGTCTGTCTGTCTGTCTGTCTGTCTGTCTGTCTGTCTGTGTACTGCTCTGGCACAGAGTAGAATAAAATTAATCACAATATCTATTAGCTTGTGCATTGATTTGCACAGGTGTATACAGGTGTAAGGGAGACAGAAAGATGAACGAATAGACATTGAGGAAGACAGATGGATTAATTACAGAAAATAGGATTAATAAAAGGATTAATGGAGAGAGAGAGAGAGACCAGATTTTAAAAAATGATAGATTTACAGAAGTAAATATAAATACAGTGAGGAGGCTAATGGCTGGAATGATAGACAGATGGATAGATAAAACCCCAGAAGATGAAAAAAACATCCCACTATGATGTCACTCAATGTAATGTCACTCAGTATAACACAGAAAGAGCTATTAACCACTTTTCAGCATAAGTGGGCCCAAGCACCCCCACTTATGTTAAGTTTAAGGCGTCGTCACAGCTTGACCCGCTTGAGGTATCAAAAATCCCTTTGCAATTTTGCATCCTCGATGTATTGAGATCACATTGGCCCAGTTTGGGAGCGATCATATGAATCCTCTAGGACAGGGGTACTCAATTATATAGTTTAAAGGTCCAGTTACCTAATTTCGCGGCGGTGCGCGCGTTCAGATCATGCGCCGCTGGGGTGTGCGCATCCTTTAAATTGGCGTCGGTCCGGATTTAATCGTATTTGGGTCCGGATGCGGACCGGAGTCCGCCTATTGAGTACCCCGGCTCTAGGAGGAGTACATCAAAATCCATGGAGTATGTTTTGCAAATGACCCAAAATAACTGACCTTCTGTTGAGTTGAGCCCATGACATGCAATGCGAAAGTTGTTCAGCTCAATGAGATATAAATGTGTACTGGGTTTTGTGTGCATACCTGCAAGTGTGAATGAGCTATGCAGCAAACTCTGGTGTGAGAGCAAAACAAAACCCCGTGCCACACCCCGGCCCTCAGGCATCCTAATGGAAGCAGATTCCAACCTGTCTGCCGATTTTCAAAAAGCGTTAGACAGACAAGAGGGCTCTCACACACTATGACAACATAGGGCTGATGTCATAGTGCTTGGGCACTAATTGAATGTGTGTGTGTTTGTGTGTGTGTGTGTGTTTGTAGGATGCTCGAGGCCCAGTCTCGTCCCCGCAAAGAGTACGTCCCCAAACCCAAACCCGTCTTCGAATTCGGAGATACCAATGAGCAGTCGAACGGAGGCTTCGTTTCTGCTTCTCCTCCCATCCGGACCACAGGTGAGTCATGTGACCCCAACCTCAGTACGACTCTGAGCCCGTCATTTGCACCACAGATTGAGAAGCGTGCAGTCGAAAACTGAAATATAATATTTAATATAATTTTTTTAATGTAATACTTGTATAATAAATTGTTACAAATGTTCTGCAAGGGACACGAAGCATTGAGAAAGGAGAATGTTTATTACATTTATTCTCGACCAGCTCAACGTGACAATCGTGTAGGAAGTCATTTTCCAATCTAGCCAAGGCAAGTTTATGGAATTTAGCTCTTTACAGAACTTAAGGAGAAAATAATAAAAATATAGAATGAAAAAGAACAAATAAGATGATTAAAGCTCTAATACAGTGAGGTATTTAATATCCTGCAAATTAAAATGTCACTATACGTCGATAAAAATGAGGGTGTTTTCACTTTAGGGTCCCGGGATCGTTTCTGAGAACACAATCGCTCCACGCTCGGGAACCGTGCCTGAGTCCGCTTAAAGAGGTGGTACAAATCAGGTCTGTGAAAAAACAAAGTGAAGACGCCCTAAAACTTGTCTCTTCAATAAGAAACAAAATTCATTGAGGAACAAGAGGAATAAAACACTTTGAGACGTGCAGTTCTAGGAAAATAATAAAATCCAGAGTGCTAACAGTAACTCTGCTGCATCCCACCCGTCTGTTATTGATTAGTTTCCTATAAGGAATGAAACACTCGAGTTATTTCTAAGTTACTGACCTTGACCACCCTTTTTTTTCCTTCCTCACTAACTGATGATCAGTCAAAGAGACAATGTGCGCTGTGTGTGTTGTTATGGGTCGGTGGCAGGGTGTGATACCGCCGCCTGGCCGTGTGTGCGTGTGCGTGTGTGTGTGTGTGTGTGAGAGAGAGATGGCAGGATGAACGGCCAGCTGTCTGCCTCTCATCACTCTGTGACCCCATTTCACTTTGTTTTTGTTTCTCCTCCTCTGACATCATCAGATCAGTTTCTCAGGCGTAGCTGGTCAGCGTGGAAACCCAGACTGAGTGAGTCGGTGGAGTGTGTATACGTGTGCATGCGTGTGTGTTTAACGGGGAAATGAGACAAACATAAGGAAAGGAAATAGTAAGAAGCTCAGAGAGCAGCATCGTGCAAATGTCTGTATCGGTTTAGTCTAAATAGTGTCAGGTACGTGTGTTTATAAATCATGTAATGTACGTATATCAACTATACGAATAACAGATGTAAACCTCAACAGCATTGATTTGTAGCATAAAGCTCCGTCTTCAAACTTTAGACTTGTGTGGAGTGCTGAGGAATAAGATATAAGAAAGAAATGAATCGCATCAAACAAAAAATTTGTTTCATTATGTCGACTCGCTCGAGATAATCATGAGGATTTATCTTACCGTCGGATAAAAATCAAATCGTGAAACCTGATGACAAATTGCAGCACAAATCGAATCGACACCTGTGTATGGTGGTAATATCGTATCGGGACGGCCGTGATGACTCCCGTCCCCAATAAACACTAGAGATGGGATGGGGGAAATCGATTGAGTTATGAATCGCGATTCTTTTGTGTGGCGAATCACATATCACCACACGGCCTCCAAAATCCTTTGTTTTGTTTTTTTTTATTTTTAAGAGATGAACCGGACAATCAGTTTAGTGACCAGAATTGTCTGGATTTCAGTTTGATTGGCCGTGACCGGTGATTGACTGATCAGCCTCAGATTTAAATGATTCTGTAGCGAGCACAAAAGCTTTCGAGTTGCACAACAGAAACACATTTTTATGACGTTATATTATCAAAACGTTAAAATTCTCAGATCTGCCTTTTTCTTCAAACTCTGTGAGTGAATTAGTCTCAAACACACTTATTACACACATTTACACCAGGAGCACCGCCAGCGCTAATTAGTTTGAAAATTGCGTTTGTTAGAAGCCCCGAGCGCTTGTAGCCACTCAACCCGCGCACTCTCTCTGTTGGGTTTTCAGACTTTGGAGACGTTAAAGGCGGTAAAACGTCATTATTTCTTTACAGTCGTGCAGGTAAACTATTCAGCCGTCTTTATCCCGTGTGGTAGGAGTGAATTATTTGCTAAGATAACAGAGATACGCGCTGCTCAGTTAAATGTTAAACTTTTGTATTTAAAGTTAGTTTGTATTGTTTAAATGCTGCGCTTGGATTTTAAGTGGGAAAACTAATGATATAAGGAACGGGTTACATTTAATTAATCATTAAACTTTTTTTTAAAGGTTTAAAATTTTAACAAAATCGGGTGGAAATATAATATCGAGTATTGGGATATTTATAAAATCGTGATACTTCTGAGAATCGCAATTTTAATCGAATCGGCACCGAGGTATCGTAATAATATCGTATCGGGAGGTGACTAGGGATTCCAGTCCCTAATAAACACACATTGAAAAACATCCTAATCAGTGTGAAAATCAGCCACTTTAGATACATTCTCGGATTTCTCTCAGCACTCTCTACAACTGTTATTTATTAATTTATTTATTTTCATAACGTCTTCGTAACATTTCCACATTTAACGAGAGTTTTAATTCCAGTTTTGAACGTAAATAGGAAGCGATCGCAGGTAGGACTTGAAGTTGTGAGTGGGGTAGTGGAAGAGCGTCGCGCCGCAGGATTGTATAATGTGTATAATTTAAATGCAGGTACAGAAGTGAAAGCATTTCTGTTTAAATACTTCTGATTTAATTATTTAATTAATTGGCTAATTAGTAACTAATCAGGCAATTTAGTTTAACGCTAAGGGAGTGCGTATAAGCTACTAACAGTATGCCTAGAGCCTTCCAGAAGGGTTTCCCTGTCCTGATCCTGGAAGAGGCGGAGCTAGGCCAGAAACAAGGCCCCGTCAGGCACGCAGGCTTTAACACGCTCCAGTTTAAACAGAAAGCGTCCCGTTACGTACCAACCCGAATGAGTTCCAGCCGCTCGTGGTGTTGATCAGAGCTGAGGACGTCAGAGCCGTTCGTTACGGCCAAGCGTTAGTCTTTAACTCCATGTCTCTGAGAGATTACTCAACTACAAACACACACACACACACATGTAGGACTGGGGGAGGGGGGTGGGGCCGAGCCTGTGCGTGTGTATGTTTTTCGCCTTAACAGCTGGAGGCATGTGCCGATAATGTCGCTTGTTATCATGAGCCTGTAAACACCACAAGGGTTTATGATTGCGTTACACAATCTGATCCTGTAATTATATATAATAATAATTATAAAGTTCCAGCAGAGCGCAGTGCAGCGTTCATATCTCACAATAACAAGAGAATATCAGCCGAGTCCAAACACATCGCCCCGCCCTGATTAGTGTCCTGGAGAGGAGGGAGAGATACCGGAGCCGTCACTCGTCCTCACATTCCTCCTTAATTAAAACACCTCTTACTATACAGCACTTTACTTTCTGTCTCCATTGTCTCCATCTGTTCTGCTTTCTTTAATTCCCTCTTTTCTGTTTTCTTTACCTGCTTCATTTGGCTTGTTTTGTTTTGTTTTTTCCTCATCTCTTTGTTCTTTCTCCCCCCCTTTCTATTTGCCTCATTTCCTTTAATTTTTCACTCTTGCTCCCTTTCTTTCTTCTGTGAAAGAAATGCCTCAGCAATGCTGGAATGTATTATCAATAGTATTGGCACATGGCTCAGGGGCAGGGGCTTCAGCTGGAGTCCACACTAACATTAACACTGTGAGTGCAGTGTGATGGAGTGTGTGTGTCCGTCCTTTCTCTCTCTCTAACACACATCAGGGTTTTGCTGCACCGCTGCTGCTTAAACACTCCTAATGATTTACCTGAGATGCAGATTTCCTGGCAGGACGACGATTTGGGCCTCGACGGACACGCGGAGCCGCGGAATCTAATCAAAGGCACGCAGGAAATCGTCGTCCTGTTATCTTTCCCGATATCAGTCAGCGTGTTAAGGGACTGATGTGTCAGAGTGATTGATTAATCATCATGTTTCCTAAAGCATGTGAGTTTGTAAGGAAGTAGCAGAAGCTTGTCAGGTTAAAGGACAGTGAATGTGGATCAGGGGCCTCGTTCAGGTTTTGGGACGAGGTCTTTTACAAGGCCATCTGCTGTCCTTGGGTTTAACACAATAATAAGAACAATAACGCTTCTGCTTCATGCTCACGAGTTCAGCAACGAGTCGCGTGTGTGTGTGTCTGCCAGGATGCAGGAGAAAGGTTATGCTGCTCTTAAGTCCTGTTGGGAAATATCTTAATTATGATGTGAACAAACACGAGCGCCACCACCATATCGCCATATCATATTTAATATATCGAAATACAGGTAGTCCCCGACTTACGATACGAACGGATCACGGTTTTACTTCCGGTTCAATCACGGAAGTAGCTCAGGTGTATTGTACAGAAAATAGACACTTCAGTGCACCAGATATCAATATTTACAATTATATACAATATTTTCAGTGTGTAAGTGAATGTATAAAATCTCTAAAGCCGGGGTACTCAATAGGCGGACTCCGGTCCGCATCCGGACCCAAATACGGTAAAAACATGCTAATTTAATCATAATCCAAATGAGTTCTCAATGAAGTGCGCAACTGTGTTGATGAACGTTCATGAACGATTCGTTCTTTTTGAACGAATCTTTAACGTGACTCAGAAGAACGAGTCGTCTCCGAGAGTGATTAGTTAATTTTCTACTGGGCGCGCATGCGCAAATCATCGCAAGACCTCCGTCGGTTATGTACAGGAAACAGAATTGGACGGTTCTCATTAGGGATGCGACGATACCACTTTTTTGGAAAACGAGTACGAGTACTTGCATTTCAGTACTCGCCGATACCGATACCGAGTACTTAATA
>JAQMYK010000039.1:1882182-1892762 GCA_030014345.1 Clarias buthupogon | reverse complement strand
TGGCCACATGATGGCAGTGTGGGGAAAGGGGACAGAGATTTAGTCAAGTGGATTGTTATGCTTTACATTGTATATTCGTCAAAGCCGTATAAGAACAAATCGGACTTAGACACATGCTCCCGGAGCATAACTTGTTCGTAAGTTGGGGACTACCTGTATTGGATTCCTCTCAGAGCCCCAAGTTTAAGGCGTGTGTCGATCAGGAAGATGGAAAAATAGTTCTCACGCAGTGCATTTTTTCCTACCAGTAATTCTGAACTTGTATGAATTTCTGCGAAGGACCTGAAGGCAGCATTAATCGAAGGTACTTTTTGTGCATAACGTATTTATTAAATTCTAACACCATTGTGTTTTTTCTCCCCCCCCCCCCCTCCGTGTCTGTATTTAACTTCAGTGGAACAGCCGTGCTGTAAAGCCCTGTACGACTTCGAGCCGGAGAACGAGGGCGAGCTGGGCTTCCGCGAGGGCGACATCATCACCCTGAACAACCAGATCGACGAGAACTGGTTCGAGGGCGCGCTGCGCGGCCAGTCGGGATTCTTCCCTCGCAACTACGTCGAGGTGATCGTCCCTCTGTCGCGCTAAGCCTCCGGGACGATGGGACAGACGGAACGACAGCGAGCAAAAGAAGGAAGGAAGGGACGGACTGAGAGTTTTTACAGAGATGCATGTCAGCACCTGAACTCTGGCACTTTGACCTTTTATGAAGGAACTTTTTCTTCTCACATTCCAGAAGAAGAAAAGAAGGACCCATGACGAACGACTGACGACTCAAGACTTGACCGCTTTAGTCCTCGTAGGAAAGGTCCGACAGACTAACGTGACAGACTAACGTGACTTTAACGCACTTTGAGAAAGCAACATTTCACTGGACTGATGACTGAATGCGACCGTACGATTTCAAAATTCAAGCCTCCCTCAATTCACACGCGTGACAACGTTGATTGCGATAAGGTTTTTCACGATAGCTTTTGTTCAGCAGTACTTCAGGAAAGTTTTACAACCAAATCTAAAGAGACTGTAAACATTTCTTAAAGCACTGAAATAGAAAACCTGCTGAATGTGTAAGCTTTTGCCCTTAATGCCACGTGTGCTCGCATTCATTAGCAAAAACGAGTTAGGTGTCTTTAAAAATGTCTTCCTGTCTTATCCACCACGTTATCCACTCACATTTTTTAATCCCTAAAGCTTCACTATAGGATTAATCAAGAAAAAAAAAATCCATCATCACACTGACTGAAAACAATACATGTTCCATTACTATTTTTATGTGTAAGGACATATAAATCCCGCCTCCTTCCTGATCCCAAAACCGAACCCAGGACCAGGTCTGATAAACATTTTTTTTTTTTAAAGACTGTTGAAAGCGTCCCCCTGTACGCTCTGACTGACCCGACGTCTCCTGACTGCCCCCTGCTGGTCAGGCTGTGATCTTAAGGACCGTTTGGACGTTGACTCAACACTGTGGGCTGCGTGTTACAGCCGCTCAGTGTGTAGCGTTCCTGAGCCACACACACAAGTACAGGAGCTTCATACACAACTTTGACTTTTCTCACTCACATCTACATACACATATAGAAGTAAAAAAAAAAAAAAAAAAGTGGTTTTATATTCGTTTTAGTTGACGGTAGTGACGTGTAACGTGAACGCACCTCGGTCTTGTGGGCTTTAGAAGAACAGGAGGGGATTCGAGCGAGAGATGAAGGACAGTGGAAGTGCACACTTTAGCGTTTTTCTCGTCCTATTTTCCAGACTGTAAGTGTGTGCAAAAGTTTTGAGCCCCCTCATTTTATCATATTTGCTGGTTTTTAATGTAGTCATGAGGAATAGTTGTCCTGAAGGACTTTGGCGGTTTGTGTTTTTCACTCTGATTTTTTAGTTTCAGAGGAATGTCTTTGGGTTGTTAAGGCACAACATGACAAGCACAAAAAAACATCTAACTTAAGGC
This sequence comes from Clarias buthupogon, assembly GCA_030014345.1. Classification (NCBI taxonomy): domain Eukaryota; kingdom Metazoa; phylum Chordata; class Actinopteri; order Siluriformes; family Clariidae; genus Clarias; species Clarias buthupogon. The sequence goes on along the minus strand of JAQMYK010000039.1, from coordinate 1,890,814 downwards.
ATGAACCAGTGAGTCACAGGTGCAGATGATGACAAACTGTATATCTATCTTTCCATCTTTTTTTTACCCAAGAAAAGCCTCTAGTTTATCCCCAGTCCCTCGTTTTAAGCCTGTATGTGGAAATAAGATGGACATTTGGATTTTGGAGATGAGAACCATGACTAATCACCACAGTATAAACCTGTAGCATGCTAAGTTTAGCTTTTTCAGCTCATGAATTTCTGTACAAATTCGTTTCTTTAAAATTATGAAAAATCCCACTAACAACGCCTCCTCTACCTATGATGATGTCTTTCTGTGATTTTTCTCGCTTTAAACTCAAGAAAAAAAAAAAGAAAAAAATTACCTCAGAGCAACTTTCATGGGAAAAATACTAAACTAGACTGCACCAGCAGAGGGCGCTGAAGTGCTGCTTTAAGTGTCTGTGCTGATGAAAAGTATATTTAATATCATAAATTTGTGTATGATATAAATATACACAACTTAACCAACCAGCACACACTTTATATAAAGTGTGTATAGATGTGACTGATAGAATATTGTGATTATAGTCTGGAAAATAAACTGAACACACTGATTCATCTTATTAAGATGATGGACAGATGGTGTGTTCAAGTGGGGGGAAAAAACACTAAAGCGTGCAGATTGACTCATCTCTGCCTTACAGCAAGGGATTAATAAAAATAAAAATAAAAGATTTTTACAGATCTTCTGTAGAATATTTTCAGTGAACGCTATCTGAACCGTTAGAAACACTACACACACCTCATCATGAGTAGAATTTTTTTTTCTTTCGATATCACGAGTCACTACAATGAGTCGAGAGGTCATGTGACCGTGCGCATGCAGGAAAACAGCCAAACCGCTATGTGCTACCGCAACGTGCACCGTGTGTTCGGCTTTAACGCGTTGCCTGATTTTAGCTTCTGTAATCTCTGTAGGTGATACTGCTGGCAGTGTCCTGCTGTCCCCCGACACACACACACAAAAGGAAGCCCTGAAACAACAACATCTTTTCTTTTTTTTTGAAGGCTGTGTAATTCTTTTAACTCGTTATTCAGATTGATTTACGTAACGTAACATCGATGTTTTGATAATTCACTAAATTCAGAAAGTAAAACTGACTCCATCGATTCAAGCAAAAGGAGTAGGATTGTGCGATGTAATGATTCAGCCGCTGATACGTTTATTTAGATCAGATCACTCAAAAACACACCATAAAAGTATCTTCTCTTCCCTCTGGTGACAGTAAAGCACAAGTCTGTGATGGCTCACGGTCTGGTTTATGCTTCTACATCAAGTCTACGCAGTAGGTCAGGCCTAGCCTCGTACTGTACCTCACGCCGTACCCTGTGGCGTAGCCTGACATGCACCTTCCCAGGAATGTAACTACACATCGCGGCAATGCAGAACGAAACCGCTGTGATTGGTCTGCTTGGTAGCATCAGATTTCTCACTTCTTGTACGCTTCTGTTTTTGGATTGATTTGAAGGTCGTACTGAACGTCTACTCCGACGTCTCCTCTCATTCCTACGATGCAGTAGTTTCAGTAAAAGTTACTGCTATTCAACATCTATTACCTCCAACTCCCAACGTTCAGTTTTATTCCCCATTTTTTTGTAGTACAGAAAAAAAAAAAAAAACCACAAAGAGACTCATGACAGCAGAATAGAAACTCCACTGCTAACTAGAGGTTTGGAGGTGTAATTGCAGCTGTGGGCCAGCTGCTGGCGTAGGCTCCACATAGACTTGATGCTTAAGCATAAATCATGTGTTTTAAAAATTAATTGATTGATATTGAGAAAGATAAAGAGAGTGAGATGTTGCCTGGAAGCCCCGACCCTTTTCACCTCGTCTTGTTTCTCATCTCGTACTGCTCATGCTGTGTCGCCTTCACTTCCTGACGCAGTTAACGATGAATATTCCGAGGTGTATACAGTACACATGGTAGGGTGGCACAAACATCTGTATCCACATGAGGAAATGTGTTTAAACATATAAATTAGAGCAAGTTGACGGCGTGACTCGGCGGCACTTGAACACAACAACATCGAACTTAATGTCTTAATCTATCAGAACTGATGATGTTCCAAGCAGAGATGATTTCCTCCTTTGGTGCAAAGAGAAAAGTCGAGTGGTGTTTGCTTCTTGGGTCTGAAAGAAAACGTATGAAATTTAGAATTTTGTTTAAGAAAAATCGTCTACGTGTAAGACGTCTGTTATATGAGAGGAACAATTTTAACCAAAGATGGTCAAGAGAGAGAGACAGAGAGAGAGAGAGAGGGCGTGTTGTCATTTAAGAAAATATAAGGGAAAAAGATTCTTTTAAAATGCCTTTTTTTTAACGTGTTCATCATCAAACTGAGTTTAACACGAGCTAACACTCAGCTGCTATTGTTACTGCTCTCCGTAACCCTGGATGGAGAAAATACTTGTTTTCCCCCGGCTTTACATTCTGAACAATAAATCCAAACAGAAAAATATATATAATCGCACAATCAAAGCAAGATGTTAAAATAAATAGACGATAAAAATAATATTGAGATTTCGAGTCAAAAACAGTGACATGGAACTTCAAGATCAGGGCTTCTGCATTTACACAAGAGAGGTTAGATTATCCTTTATTTAATGACGTAAAGGATCTGACGTGTTTTGTTGACGTGCGTATGATGACGTGATGTGACGTGTGTTGCTTTATGATGTAGACGGAGCCTCAACCTCAGCGCCGCGTCTTGCATGATGGCTAGTCCTGTGTTTTAAAATCGCTTGTCCTGGTAATCTGTTAACATTTTCACTTGTCTTGTTTACAGTGTGTGTGTGTGAGTGCGTGAGTGTGCGTGTGATTCCTTTTCAACATAAAATGAAGTGGTTTGCGTGCCTTGAGGAAGGTACGAGAAAGCTAGGACACCAAACAAACACCGTGTTTCTTTCCGTTCCCTCGTACCGTATATTAAAAAAAGGGCTCGGTGTGTTTCTGGCTTCGGCATGAGCTGTGTACAAGCATGAGTACAGATGTGCCTTCGCTGCAACACTACAGACTTTGAAAAATAAATAAATAAAGGAGATATTTTTTTCCGTCTAATCCAGCAGAGTGCCAGAATAATTTCTAAAATTTTAAAAAAGAAAAAGGATTCTGGTAGTCTTCTTTAGTATATTATTTTTCTATGTACACATCTGTGTTTTTTTTATTTTATTATTATTATTAATTATTTGCATGTCAGCTCTATACGATAGCTTGCTAATGTATGTTTTAGTTTGTAAAAAAAAAAAAATCTGGTTTGTCTTGAAGGAAGAAAAAAAAAAACTAACTACAGTATCCTGTTATTCCTAAATATCCTGTAAACCTGAATATTTGTACTTGCTTTCTCCCCATCTTTTACAGAAATAAATGTGTAAAAAACCTCACCGTCTGATCATGAGATGATGAAATGCATGTGTGCGCGAGTAGAGTGTGTGTGTTGTTTTGGATCTTGGCCCTGTTTAGAAGGTGTTAGTTTCCCGGAGGGGTGATTAAAGGAAAATCGATTAAAAAAAAAAAAAAACACCTCGTCAAGGGAACACAAATAACACGAGTCGCCATGACAACAGGAGAAAAAGGCCTCATGGATACAGAGATGCATTTCTCAGAGTAAAATCTCTTGGTCTCTTTATTTCTCTATATAATATCCTGATACACTAGTGTATCACTAGTGCTTGGACACCATCAAGGTAGAAAGTTTTCTTGTCATGATGGTCTGAATCGCCGGCCTCCCAGGAACTCCTTTAACATTTGGAAATGTCTTGGATCGTGGTCAGGACTGTACGGGAGATGTGGCAATAACTCCGAGCTGGGTTCCTGTGATGTGCAAGTGGTGTTGGGGAATGATTGTGTGTACAGTTCCCCCAGACAGATGCATCTGTACCGCAAGTTATCCGTCGATATGCCAGGCTCAGGCGTTCTACTCACTGAATGGTCACAGAAATCATTCATGGACGTACGGCCTTCTTTAAAATGTTTGCACCGTTCAAATGCTTCACTGCCGGGAGTCTCATCACAGCATACTGTACTTGAAACGTCAATCGGTTCTACACCTTCATTCACCAGAAATCTTGACTGGAACGCCCCTCATATAATTTCATTAAAACTAGTTAGAATGATGTTTAGCCTCCTCTGCTTAAACAGCATTCTGTATAATATGGTTAATTTGAGAAATGGCTAAATTATATTCTATAAGTCGAATCTGTGCTTATTGGATATATACACGTTTGACGTCCATTATAGTGAATAAGACTTGAGGTCCACAATCACAGGAGTCGGCTCTCCCGCAAAACAGTTGGCATCTTGTTCCTGGAGGAAACTCGTCTGAGACAGCCACACCCAGGAGACAATGGCCGATGTAAGAGGTCAGTTCTTCAAATGAATGATGTGTACATTAATCGTTTTGTCAGTGTTAGCTCTGTGATACCCATCAATCTCATCCACAACCTGGCACAGTAGCCATACATTTCTTTGTAATTACTTTTTTCAGATTCTTAATTGTCCATCAGACTTTATAATGTACAGTATATTAACGTGACTCAGAGTCATACTGATGGTGTAACCCGTCTGCTAAAGTCTTCTACCATAACAGACCTCCAGACAGATTTTTGTTCATAGTGAGTGGGTAAAGCTCTCCACGAGGACGATGGAGACGACGTATCAGCCTGTTGCAGCGAGCGCCCTAAAGTAACCTCAAACAGTTGATGATGGTGTTAAACCAGAACCACACTTCCACTTTCTCACATACATTCTCATTTAGAAATGGACCGCATAAAGCTGAGGACGTGGAAGACAAAAACAGAAATGCTGTTGAACATCAGGTAAAGATTGCTGGCGTGTCTAGAGTTGGTGGATTTGACTTGACAAAACAATTGTAACACAATTATGGGAACGTCACTCGACAAAATTTAACCATTCCGAACAGCCTGCAAAATCACCGGCGCAGACGTCACTTCCTCTGTGCGTTACCACGGTAACATGAGCACCACGGAAACCTGTTTTTACACTAAAGAAATTAAATATTGAGTATTTATTGAAACAAAAACTGATAGCATTATAAAACATATACTATTAAAACAATTATAAACTAATTTTATATAACAAGTTTTATGGAGAATTATTTTTTTTTTTTTTTTTTACAGATTACTGGCTTATATAGTACTAAGGATGTTTGTTAATTAAATTAAAATTATTGTGTTCTATGAATATGATGTCGCCTCGATAATAATGATAATAAATATATGAATCCCATTTCAAGCTCCATTTTTTTCCCGCGCTCCAGTGAGGTGCAATGACTGATGGGAAATTTTTCTTTTTGAAGACCTATTGTTCAGTCATTCCCAGATCACCTTTGACCTGAGCAGTTTCGCTCCCTGTGGTTTGGAATCGCACTTATCATGGCTGAACACTCTGTGCAGTGAACTGAACTTCGCAGGCTACTTCAGGCCAATCGGAACGAACCTTTGGAAAGATCAGAACTGATCTTCACAGTGTACTGTGTCTCTGACTGCTCTTTCGTCTTATGCACCAACAGGGGACTCGGCATCCAAATCCGAGTCATTTGCAGGTTAATTAAGATATTGTTCCAACTGTAGAAATGTGTGATTCTCCGCAGCATGCCACATTAACCGCACACATACATGACCAGAGGTGGGCAAAGTACTTGAGTAAAAGCGTACTGTAGGTACCCGAGGTCAAAAATCACCCCTGTAAAACTCCTCGATTTACTTGGTCAACGTGATTAAAAGCACTTACCTTCAAATTTACTCAAGTATCAAAAGTACTGAGCTTGTATTAGATCACGGTACCTTTTTTACATAGTAAAAAAATTCTCTCTCCCTCTTTCTCAACTTCTTGTTTTTGCCAGTCTTCAACTAGATCCGCTTCTGATTTTGAACACCTGGAACCTTATTTAGTGCGCCACAAGGGAAATTAGATTACGCATAATTGTCAGCAGGTGGCTTTAAATTCCTGCTTTAAATTCCACACACCACTGTGGTGATGATACGCAATACCATGCAGAAATGTAGTGAAGTAAAAGTACAGAAATTTGTTGTAGGATGTAGTCGAGTCAAAGTAAAGAGTATCTTCTAATAAAACTGATGTGTTGAGCATCCTGACTCTCATCTATACCCCAGCTCATGTCAAGCAGTCCACAGTAAGGTTCTGCAGGCCAGGTTCAGGATCAGGGTACAGGGTCAGCAAATACGTACTGTAGGACTGGCAGGGGCGCCACCCACTGTCACCAAGAAGGCAATCCACAAACTAGATAATACATGGATAAACTTTTTTAGATACATTTACAGTATCGATAGGAGGGGAAAAAAAGGTTCACTGATTAGTGCTTTATAGTAATTTCATTATGTCTTAGAACAATTATTCTTTTTTTATGAGACTTGTGAGATTGTGACTTATGACAGACGGTTGCCATGGAAACTTGTTTAGAATCATGGATGTGGTACAGAAAATGGGTCTGTTTAAGTAAACCTGCTGGTGAGCTTTATGAAGTTTGTTGCCATAGAAACTGATTCAGAGTTAAGCCGAATTTCAACTCTGAGTCAACCAACTGAGACTTCATTAATTAAACCCACTTTTTAAAACAGGGCCTTGGTGTGTGTGTGTGTGTGTGTGTGATGTGATGCTCATTAGTGTTGTCTAATACCTGCTTAACCTCCAATAAATACCACCACTGCAAAGCGGAAAGCTGAAAGTGAAAGTTTAACAGTGAAGCAGATTTATTGGTCTTCCAGTTTATATCTAAAAGACAGAAGGAAGGAATTTGAGTAGATAAAATGAAGGGATTTATTTAATTTATTTGCACGTTTGTTTATTAAGGTATTAACAACTATAATTATAGTGTCAATAAAATGTAATGAATACATAATTAAAGTAGTAAAAAAAAAAAACAAAAACAACTCTGGATCTGTAAACCTAAAAACATTTTGTGTTTTAAGATGTAAGCAAAATATTGTATAGGCAAGAATGTACTTACAGTAGAAAAATTATTTTAGAAACTCGAAGGTTTAGGACGCACAAATCCCTTTAGGTGTCCAGGTGTATTTTAACAGGTTTAACAGTTTGCTCCACATGTTTCTACCCCCTCATGGTATCTGCCCAGATTTTATTAAGGAGTCATTAATGACATTAAAGATTATAAAGTGTGGACTGTCTCAGAAATACACAGATGAATCATAACATTAAAACCATTAACATTCAAATCAACTAGGTTTAGGGTCATGTTTCGTCATCTAGGGCAGCTCTGGCTCCACAAGACCTCTGAGGGTGTGCTGTGGTGTCTGGCAGCAGGATGTTGGCAGCAGATCCTTTGGGTGCTGTGGGTTGTGGAGTTGGGGCTCCATGGTTCGGACATGTTTGTCTGGCACGTCCCATGGGCACTCAAGTGGATTGGGATCTGGGGAGTTTGGCGGCTTTTGGGCTCTTTGCCTACTGGGCCCCATCTGCGGCACATTATAGTGCACTGGGTGTCCTGGTGCCATTCTATAATGGCCAGCATTGACTTTTTTTTTGTGATTTGACAAGCTGGCCTCTGGTCCCTGTGGGCATGGCTGAGACTTGGATGCCCATTTTCTTGTCACCAGTTTACTGGTGTATAGTTTGTGGTTTTAATGCTATGGTTGATCATGCACCAAACTTAATGTAACATAAAAAGAAACACAAAAGAAAAAAAGTACGGATTGATACCTTCATTTCTTAAGAGTATTTATGAGATTTTCAAACACACTTCCTCCTAATTATGGAAGTAAATACATTACATAACAGCTAACTGTTGCATTTACATCTGAACTCCTGTTATTGTTGTGTGCAAAATTTCTTTTAAAAGTGATGTATGATTAAAAGTTCATCCCAGCTTCAATATTTATTTGACACAGGCACGCTAAATCTCAACACTGTTGAAGTCTGAATGGATCCAGAGATTTATTTCAGATCACACACACTTCACTAGTGTTTATTATTTATGGAAATATTTTCCACCCTCACTATTTCACTCGTTTTTAGCTAGTAATAAGTCGTTTGTAGAGGAGTGGGCTCTTTGTTTCAAGTTACAGGTGTTTGAAATCAGACGGTTGTAAACAGCGATGAAAGGAGGACATTCACAATCGGGAGGCAGAGACAGAGAGAGAGAGAGAGGGGTAGGGAGAGAGAGAGGGAGGGAGAGAGAGGGCGAGAGAGAGAGAGGGCGGGAGAGAGAGGGCGAGAGAGAGGGAGGGAGGGAGAGAGAGAGGGAGGGAGTTGTACTATGAAAACTGTGAAGTAATGCAAGCCCTGTATTTTTGATACTTAAGTAAATTTAAAGGTGAGTAATACTGTACTTTTACCCAAGTACACATGTAAATGAAGTACTTCTACTTTTACTTAAGTAAGATTTGCCCCATGAAATCTACTTTCACTCAAATACAAGATTTGTGTACTTTATCCACTTCTAATTACGTCTTCTGTGCTCTGTGGTTTATTTATCAGGGCCCGTATTCACAAAGCTTCTTAGAATTCTCTCAGAGAGCTCCTATCTTAGCTTAACAAGTCCTAGCTGGGAGTCTTAAACTAAAAGTGATTTAGAAAACGTCTTAGAGCAACTCTGAGGAAGGAAAGTACAAA
>JAQMYK010000039.1:1859278-1873824 GCA_030014345.1 Clarias buthupogon | reverse complement strand
CTGTCCGAAATGCCAGCGTAAGTTCCAGACTCCTTCTCTTATCGCCTAATCTGGTCAATAGGCAAGATTGAGGCTCTTGTAAGTATTAGCCATTACACCAGCACTAGTTTAGACTCCTTATAATCTTCCTTATGCTCAGACTCATGTTCTTAAGTCCCATATGTCACACAGAACACAAAAACGTCCTTATTGGCTAATATTTTAGTGGGAACAGATTTAATGGGACAGATAGATCCCGACTCCTGATGTTATTTTATGATATGCTGGTGTAAGTTCAGACTCTTGCCTTTACAGTCTTTAGAGCGACACCCTAACTTTACCATTAAAATTCTAATGTTCAGACTCTTGGTCTTTTTTGGTTAATATCAGTGCAGACTCCAACACGTATACACATACATTTCTATGGACATTAATATGTTCTTTGCAACTATTTCTGGCTAAATTCCTGTATACAAACTGTGTGTGGTTCTGTAGGTGCTTTTGCAAACTAGCCCGGACTGAAACTGAAAACCTTTTGGAAAAGCACAAAGATAAAGGAAACCTGCTGCTCAGACCTAGCCGAGATGGAACCTGTTTTGCTGTCACTACTCGGCAGGAGTTTAACGGGTAAAATAAACACACACACACACACACACACACACACACACACACACACACACACCAACCATGCCTGTGTATTTTAAAACCTGTTTTCCAACCCCGGTTCTGGACGGCCACGTGCCCTAAACATTTTAGTGTTTTCTCAGCTCCCACCATACCTGATTTAAAAGGCCACTTGTTACACCAAATTTTCAATAATTTTTTCAGACTTTCATTCTGGTCTCCAGTCTGTGTTTACAAACAAAAAAAACGTGATCTGTTATTTTGTTCTTTTTCCATGGCTAATTAGATTTTCCCCCTAATGTGACATCATATAAGATCATCCCCTCCCGTGGTTTGTTGCTCAGCCCTGCAGTTCTCTGAAGCGCCATGGCTCAGCAGTAGCTCATTCACGTTTACATTTGGAGGAGAATAGCGATGGGAAGTTTGAATCATTAGTTCACGTTCTTTTGTTCAGAAATAAAACTAAAAGTTTAATTTTTTAATAAATAGACACCCAACACATCTACATACACAAATTTTGGCTATAGTTCCAGTAATTAAAATATTACAATGCAGCTAAGGACATATTATAAACGGAATGAGTAGCTCACCTCTCATATCTTCTGGTCCGAATCGTTTGTTCTTTTGAATTTATTGCACTGCATAGCGTCTATGGGAGTCACGTGACAAAAGATGGAATAATTTAACTACTCATTTCTGAGTTATGTTTTCTGTACATAACCTACGAAGGCTTTGCCATGATTTTACGCATGCGCGCCCCGTAGCAGGTGAACAAATCACTCTCCGAGACTCCTCGTTCTTCTTCGTACAAAAAGAACAAATCGTTCATGACGACCCATCACTAGAGGAGAATACACACAAACTTTTTGAACTCTGAGACCTGTGCTAACTTGGTAAAGACATAGTAAAATATGTGACCTTTTAAATAATCAGCTCATTGACAGCCTTTTCTGAATTGAAGAGGGTTCAGTCACGCGGGAAGAACACTAAGCTGTGCGGGATCAGAATGAAGAACTACTGGTTTAGACTTCATGCATGCACGTGCACATGATCCTAGTCACCTGCGTACACACTCACATACAGTGAAATTAAAGGTTAAAAACAGATCAACAAAATAAACATATTATTTTTAAATGAAACCATTCAGACAAAAAAAAAAACAACAACAAAAAAAACAACCGGTATCAAAGCAGACACGTTTGAGAGGTAAGGTATGGTACTTACACTGAAATACTATGTGGATGTCTGTGTGTTCCCTGTTGTGTGTGTGCTGTTGGTGTTCTACTGTGTAATGAGTGACACTTGAAAAAACTTTGAGAAGTCATCTCTCTCATTTCATTTCTTTTTTTCTCTTGTTTAACAGGCCAGTTTTCCGACATTACAGAGTAACACGGATCCCTGAAGGAGGATTTGCCATCGCTGTTGACAATCCAGTGAGTAGGAATGGACAACTTAAAACATTCTCATTAGATCAAATGACTATAACGATTTTTGGACAAATCTGATTTATTCTGAGCTGGTATACATTCTCATATAGAATTTTTATATATTACAAAACTATTAAATAACATATTGTAATTAAGGTAATTAAATACAACAACAGCAGGCAGTTATTTTAAGACATGAAGGTCAGCTGTTCTGGAACAGTTCTTCCAAAATCACTATTGTGTCAAGCGTATTTGCAATACCCATAAAGCTCCATGATGAAACTGTCTCTCATGAAGATCTTCCCAGGAAAGCAAGACCAAAACTGACCTCTGCTGCGGAGGAGACGTTCATTTAGAGTCACCAGCCTCAGAAATCACCAATTAACAACCAGCACCTCAGATTAAAGCCGTTATGAAGCTTTACAGAGCAAAAATAGCAGATATACATCTCAATATCAACTGTTCAAAGGAGATTATTGTATATTTTAAACCTTCAGCATTGTTTTATAGTGTAGAAAGAAATAAAAATCAGGAACAACCATTAAATTAAAAGGTGTCCCAAACTTTTGATCTGTAGTGTACATGGTGCCCTTGCATAACTAGGATTTATTGACTCTGTACACGTTTTATGTACAGTATGTATTGCCCGTAAACTTATCACAGCTTTTTAAAATCTTTTTTGTTTGCCAGGGCATTTAATGTGGAAGGTACTTTCCAGAACAAGGAAGTAATGTGTTAGAGTTTGAGTGTCTCTGGTAAATTATAAAGTTGTTAATGATCAGTCAAGAATGTAGATAACGCATTCCTGTGCGTGTGTTTGTGTATGTGCGTGTGTTTGGTATGAGAGTATTTGCTTGGTTACCACTTTTATAAAGCTGTTACAGTTTACTTTTATTACAGCCCATGATTTTGACTGTTTTAGTGTTGTTAATAAGTATGGGTTTGCATAATATGCAAAGTTCGGCATCAAGCTAAGTGTACAGTAGGTAAGAGAGAAATCGAGCTCAGATTTGTCTCTGATTGTTTTGCTATACTTTAACCTCATGTCGTATATTTTTCTTTACATAATAAACAAAAGTATTTTATGCAGTGTAATACAGTACCAGTGTGTTTTTTGAGAGTGTGGGGGGAAAAAAAGCATCAAACACTGCATTCATTTGTTCCAGATTCCTTGCGAAACACTCCATGATGTGATTAACTATCTGATAGAGACTACTGAAGGAACTTATAAGCCCTTGGTTCTGGAGCACACATATGAAGAAAACATCGGTAAGAAGCTCATAGAAAATTACAAGAATATGAAGCAAGTGTGTATTGGAATTAAAAAGAGGGACCCCGGGGCTCGGGGTAATTTTTAATTATACAGGGTCAAATGTTCTGGAACATTATTGTATAATGTTTACGAATGTTCCTGCCATGTTTATTTTTAGTTGTAGAATGTTCACGCAAACATTTTTGGTATTGTAATTTGGAAACATTAAAGCCAAAATTTCAAGGGGTGTTCAAGTCAAACCGGGACTTGTGATTAAATTTCTGGAAAATGAAGGCGTAAAAGCGATTAACATTTAGAAGACTTCAAGCGCAATACGGTGATGAGACTCTTAGCTGCAGTAAAACATTTGAACGGTGGCAAACGTTTTAAACGTACGTCCATGAATGATGATCCCGCCCGAGGTGTAGTCGTTCCTGAGGCCGGCGTTACAGATGATCACGGCTCCGACGTACTGAGAAAATTGCCACCTTGATGGGATCCAAGCACTAGTGAAAACGCTTTAGTGAAAAAAGGGTTCAGTGCATTAGTGTTACAGTGGATTATATAGAGAAATAAATGGAGTTTTACTCTCATCACTGTGTTCTGTTATTCTGAAAAAGTCCTGCTTTTAATCGAACGCTCTCTTATAATTACACAGATTTCGTAATCTTTTCATTACAACTCTTTAATCTTTACCATACCACCTTAAAATTGATGCAAACTGCGATTACCCAGCCTATGGGAATATCTATGCACCTTTCCTTCCAAAACACCAGGCCAGTACATGTTTTAGCTAACCCTTTTTGGCAGCCTGTATAAAAAAAAAATCTCATAATATAGGATGTGGACATACATAAACATTTGTTCCACCCATCTCTTTTCTCTTTTCTAGAACTGTGTTTAAGAGATCAGTATGATTGATATGTTTACGACATAAGAGATCAGGGTTCGAATGTGTGCTCAGTAAATCAATAAAAAAAAATGATGTACTTAGATATTTTTAACATATAATGTAATGCATGGGGTGTCTAAATATCACAGAAAATGCTTGCTTGCAACCTCGTGTAAACTTCATTAAATAATATAATAGCTTTTGACTCAACAATAATGATTTCTCCAAACTTACTTGATCTCCATGTAGATATCCCGTTTAAATGTGTGTTGTGTGTCTGTGTTGTGTGTTAAGCATTTCTGTGAACATGCTCGTTACATCGCCTCAGCTTCTCCTGTAATGAACACTGTGTCACTTGTTTCTTTCAGTGTATGTAGATTATGATGAGGAGAACGGAGAGAAGAGTATGCGCTGTGCATCCAGCAGCCCTGTGCGCCCCAACGTAGCCCCCAAACCAGCCCCCAAACCAGGTACTGCAAATGTTCTTATAACATGCAAATACACAGAAAGCACAAATACATGCATCACCATTATAACAATAACCGATATTACGATATATATAATAACGATAACATCACCCTTCAGCTCCAAGGAAGAAACCAAATCAACACGAGAGCATCTACCAAAACTCCTCCGGTGAGTTCCTCTCTCCATCTCTCCATTGTTTCGCACAATAATCTGATTGTGTTCATGTGTGTAAAGTGTAAGTTTCTAAAGACTGTGTGTATCATCCAGAGGAGGACGATAACCTTATTGACGAAGACAAATGTGCTCCGCCGCCTCTCTTGCCTCGAGCCCCAGGTAATAAATAAATAAATAAATAAATACAACAACAACAAAAAAAAAAAAAACTGCTTTTGCACTCCTGTCTATTCAAGAAGCAAATGTTAGCTTATAGAGAGTACACTTTGCATACCAATTCTAACACAAGGTAATAAAAAGCAGAAATTTGGTTTTGATTCAAACATGTTTCCTCATACATTTCATTCTCATTTCCCTAAATTTATTTGGATTCTGTAAAGCTGCTATGTGACAGTGACCATTATTAAAAATGCCATACAGATAAATTGAATTGAAATGAAAAAAAAATGCATCAAATAGAAAAATAAAAGAAGTAAATATTCATAAATTGGAATAATAATCTGCTGAGAAAATTTAACTAAAATTAGATACCTAGGACTTACAGTATTAGAAAACAATATAATTTGAATGTTAGATATTTTGCTGTTTAAAGGAAGTTAGTGTTTACTAGAAAGATATACTGTATGATATTAGGCACGTAATTGTTTTGAGCTATAACACTAGTACCCAGGTTCGCTAGCACACTTACTTAATGCTTTACACAGTACAAAAAATACTCTAAAGTTAGATATTTTACTACCAGACGTGACAACTAGTGTTAGTTATTATTATAGTAAATGTAATAACTAGCCTAATGTTAACTATCTTGGTAGTGAACAGGGATCCTGATTTACACAGCAGAATAGTTAGCCTAGTGTTCTAATAAACCTGGCTTCCGGGTCTTTTGCCTAGCCTAATATTAGCTAATGTGTTAGTAGAGATGGATACTGCATTAAAAAATATAACAGTTATTGACCTAGCATTAAAATTATTAGACACTGAGAGGAGAACAAATAAAGGAAATATTTAGTGCTGCTCCCATTAGGTATGTTTATTTTCAGCCATGTTGTTAGCTAGCTTGGCTACTGCTTTACACACAAGTACAACTGTCTAGTCTAGTCTATGTTACCTAGCTTGCTAGTAAGCCTCGTTACCAGATTTATTTACGAAATAATTTTAACCAAATGTTTATGAATTATTAATAAATAGTTCTTATATAAATTGGCCAGTTGCCAACAAAGATGTCATTGCTAACAAACCGCCTGTGACCTTAAAAATTTAAAAACAATTAACTAGAAATAAATAATGGAATAAAATAAGAGTAAGTTTAGCAAAACAAGAAAATAGAACATATATTTTTCCCAAAAACTATATAAGAAATATAAAAACTTAGCAAATTTAAATGGAAATAAAAAAGGGAAATAAATGGAAATGTCCAGGAAGTATCTGTACAGTAGCCGTCAGAATTATATATATATATAGTTTTATTTCCATAGTGGTTATCCCAATTAGATGGCTGGTTACATAACCTGGTTAATGAGTCAAATCACAATGCTCACTATTAACCAAGCTACCAGTTTAGTATCATCAATGCAACAGTGATATGGTTCAGCAATGCTACTAGACACTAGATTACTAATTAGATTATTAATAGTAGATTATTAATACTTGTTACTACAAACATTTACTGCTGGAAACATTACATTAACTAAATGAACTCTACAGCTGTGTAGCTGGTTAGCCAACAGCTTGGGTTGCAAAATTATATCTCAAGCCCGTACTTTGTACCCAAGAATGTTGTTATGTAACATTCCCGTCATTTCAATAGCACCTGATGCTTGTTTTTGTAGCTAACATTAGGGAATTGTGAGGATAAACATGAACATAAGGACAAAGGTAGCTTGAAATTAGCTTGTTGTTCACGAAACGGACCACTCTGACCAAGTGACCACTCTGTAAAGTGGAGATAAGACAAAAACGTTTTATACTGTATGATATCGAGAATCTTTGTTGTGTGTTTGCAGCACGACCTTTGGTGCATCAGTCATCTGTGCCTGATCTGCAGATAGGTCCAGGTAGGTCCAGTTTATTTTATTCTTATTATTCTTGCATTATACTGTGATATAAATAAAGATTTATGAAGAATAAAATGGTGTCCCTTCAAATAGGACATAAGCGTAAACTTCAAGAGCAGAACTTACCCATGAAGCATTAGAATATTTCCTTTACGCTGCAAGCTAGTTAGCAACAGACCAATGGATTGTTTTAACCACATTGTACTTACAGTATTATACTATAAGTATACTACTTATTAACTACTAATAATACTACTTATTAACTACATTGTACTTACTAGCTAATTCATATCCTAGTTAGAGAAACAGGTTTAAAGAAACTGTTACATTCTGTTCTAAATTTTTAAATATCAAAGAAAGAAATTGTCACATGTTAATGAAACCTTTGTTGCAGGCGGGGCTTTGCTTCCACCAAATTCGCGCCCACGCAGTGCCTCAGTGGTTGCTGAAACCAAACCAAGACGGCCAATACCAGCAGCGCCTATTGAAGAAACGTTCAATCAGTGTAAGGGTCAATTTGCTCAACTCTGATCATGACTTTAAGAACTAATAATGTTCAGAAGTTATATATAAGGCCCTCTGCTGTCTGTCGGATGAATTGCAACTACAAAAAACATTAACAGAAACGCACCCATACAACCCCCCCCCCCCCCCCACACACACACACATATTTTCTCTAATTAGACACCAACCCCCCCCTCCCCTCCTGTGTTGAAATTATACTCCTAGCTGAGATGTTTTTCTTAAAGAGAGTCAGAGTGTATTTCAGATCCAGA
The DNA here is from genome assembly GCA_030014345.1 of Clarias buthupogon. NCBI lineage: Eukaryota > Metazoa > Chordata > Actinopteri > Siluriformes > Clariidae > Clarias > Clarias buthupogon. Next base: position 1,866,178 of record JAQMYK010000039.1, on the reverse strand, counting down.
AAACTGTAAAAAGAAACCTGTAGTGTGAGCGTCTGCTTAGCAATACCACAGTTTATTAAAGTAGCTTTGAGATTAAAGGACATTTATGGGTCCAAACACCTTTAAACATTTTTTAACTACAAACAGCAGCTTTTAATGACTTTTTAGAAACTAGCTTAGGGTTTTCTTTCTTTCCTTCTTTTTTACAACTTCCTTTTTTGGAGATGGAAAAACTTGCAATATTAACATCTAGATTAGAAATAGCTTGTTTATTAAAATTACAAAGACATTAAGATTAAGTTAATTATTTTTTTATTATAATAGAATAGATCAGATGAAACAGATTTGGGGTTTGGCTCCGCGGGCCCTGTGGGTGTCTCGCACCAGGACATTAGCAGTGGACACTTTTGGTGCTGTGGGTTGCGGGGCTGAGCCACTGTGGATCAGATTATATATAATTGACAATGTTATTTAGTTCACCTAGTGGGGGTATTAATGTTATGGCTCAATGGTGTGCAGGCAACAGAATTTTTAAAAGTCTCAAAAAGTCTCTTATTCAAATCTTAAGCTGAATGATTGAGAACAGAAAATGTTGTAAGATGACAAGTTTGCATGTTGAAATATTACTAATTGCCTTGTTTCTGCTTTTGCGCAGGTTTTAACAAAGAGCTAAAGCAGAAGATGAAAGAAATGAGAGTTGTTGCAGAGTGACCTCTGACCCCAGGCCGATCAGCTTGTCCGCAAACAAAGGAATGAAGGAATTTAAAAACAGTGGAAATACCTGCACAAGTGAGCTGTTTTTTCCTCCAGTGTAAACCTGCCAAAAAAAAACACTTTAATTCACAGCCAGGCTTGTAGATACATTTGGAAGAGAATAATGAGCTGTGTGTGTATATATGTGTGTGTGTGTGTGTGTGTGGCCCAGCTGATTGGATGCCCGTGAAGCACCTTGTAGATGAATGGGTTATTGATCCTGCACTTTTGTAATTGTCTTTACAGTTACTCTGTGTAAATCAGGAAGTAACAGGAGGTTAAAGCGTGTCCTTGCCACATTACCGTCTGTCTCTGACAGTAAATCAGTGTATAGCATTCTTTGCTAATCAAAATTAATTCCTGTATAGCATTATAGCTATTTTTTACCTTTGCAATTGGTATGTATTTATAACCTAGTTCATTTTTAACAGTATTCTATTTAGAGTAATTAATTGAACTTTTACATACATCCGTGAACAACAATTAGAGCGACTGATCATTAGGTTGCTTTTGAAGACATGGCTTCAATAAGCACAATAAAGCATAACGATATACTTTATATTGAAACAATTTCTGGCTTTGCTCGTATACCAAGGCCTATGAAATGAAGCACAATTAATGTATATATATAAATAAACATATATATATTTCTAACAGATGTACTTGTTGGAATTCTCTTCTTATTTATGAACTTTTGACGATATTCTTTAATGTGATTGGTCAGATGGTGGTAATTTTCTATAATATTTCTATATTTTCTAACAGTAGTAGTGCAGTTTTCTGACATCTTCGTGACAGGAGTTCACTCTTTGTACTTTGTCAATGAGCACAAAAGAAGAAAAAAAGAAAGAAGCAAATAAGAGAGTGACTGCTAACATTTAACAAATGGATTGTCACTGTATTAGCTAAATATTAACACAGAAACCAGACAGCTAATATGGTAGTTCGTTACTAGTTCTACATAATATGTATAACACACCAGGTATATTAAGGTATTAATTAAGCTGATGTTCCTGAGGGAAAGAAAAACTGCAGTGGATGAACATATCTCTGATTGCTACTGTAGCTAGCTCAAAACTGGAACATGCACGAAATCTTTAAATGTTTTTAACACAAAACTGCAGCAACAAATGGTTCTCTTAGTGTTTTATTATCTTACACAGGATTATATTGGGAAAATTGAAGACTTTCCAGTCTGTTATAATACTACAGTTTCAGCATAAAGGCGTTAAATGGTGTTTATATACAGTGATGTATAGCAAACTGCAGTACAGCGTTAGTGAATAAAACCAAACGCCTCACCATTCAGGCAGCTAGAATGTGATAGTTAGCAACACTGTCACTGTACACATAACCAAAAAACACGCTAAAATATTGTACACATTTCTGAACGTCAGTGGAATTTTCTCATTTTTTCCCCCTACACATCTGTGTGCAACAAAAACAAGTATGACCTTGTTAAAAGCATAAAAATCTTTGCCATTTCAAAGGCAGCAATACACTATGGTACTCAATCACACACACTTTTCATCCTGTGTAATCTTCCACCCATGTGTGGACTTCTGCTGGCACAACAATGTTGTATATATTCTATATGCTAATGTGGTTCTGAATATAGAGCAGATTGAGAGACACTGAGCAGAATTAGACGCCTCTGATCAAAGACATTCAGTGTGAAAATGGTTTAAAACCAAGATAACCAACAAGATAGTCCGCTAAAATGGGTTACATAAAGTTGGAAATTGTGAAAGACAAAAAGAAAGAAGTAGTATATTTTGGTTTGCTATGAGGTGGCATTTAGGCTGTTGGTCGAGTGGTATCTCTCACACTCCCATAAAAAAAATCTTTAAAAATAAAATAAAATGCTTTCGTACTCATTCATTTGAAAAATATACCCATAAATTGCTCTCACATTCTCACATACAAGAAAAAAACACTCACATTTACAATTCTCTCGCACACATGCTTTCCCATTCAGAAATTTAGAACAGATAAACCCACAAAACACATTCACACAAAAACAATTAAAAAATTTACCTCACACATGCCAGGAAAATACTTTTTACCTCAGGCATACTTACAAAATATTCACACAAAAATGATTTTACTTCACTCGTCCCCTCAAAATGCTTAGGATTTGGCCAATTTATCCAACTGTCACACATTCACCAAATTTACCCCCACACAAAACAAAAAATTTCTAACATGCTCTTACACTCAAATATACAATTTCCCCCCTCACACACCTTCCTAACAAAATGCTCTTACATTCGCAAAAAAAAAAGACACCCATATACAATTTTACCCACACAAACATACGTACATGTGATCAGGAACATATAAAATTGTGTAGGTGAAAGCCTTTAATTTATGTCCCCCATAAATTCTTAAATTCACAATTTTACCTCATCCACACAATCATATTCAGATATTCACACAAAAATACTTGCATTCATAATTTTACCTCACACACATCCCACACACAAAAGAAAATCATCTAACATGAACAATGTTCTCTCACATACACCCAGAAAATGCTTTCGCATACAGTATGCAATTGTACCTCAGATAAATGCACAAAAATATTCAGCCACACAAAAACACTCACATCCACAATTTTATACACACACAGTACACCTACAGAGGCTCTCACATTCATACAAAAACATACATTTACAATTTCTCCCCTCACTGCATTCAGAAAAAAGTATCCCATGTACAGTTATACCTCAAACATACTGTATGTACATATATTCATGTACATATAAAATTGTGTGAGAGTCCTAATTTCCCATAGCAAAGAAACTCCAAGATGTTAATTTCTTCTTTGTCTCCTAGACAGAAATGAGCTGTCTTTGAGACTTGAATGAGATTTAGGCGTTCTCAAATGTGGCTCATTACCTTTAAATCTCAGAGACAGTTCATATTTGTCTCGTGTTTCCCACACATAAAGTATACAGTAATTGTAAACTGTGCATTTGGGTTTTCTAATATGTTTTGATATGATCATTTTTACAATTTTTGCTTAGTCATGTGTGTATAGTTAGTTGAAATTAAATAAAATTCTTTATATTGAAGAATATATAACAAATGTCACTCGATATTGCACAATCCTGACTCATATACAGTATATATGGAGGGGAGGGTTAGTAGGTTGGATCTCTAAAATTAAGATATGTGGATATGTAGGTTGGTAACAACTAAAGTTAATTACAAAATTGCTTTGTAATAAATAAATGTTTATTTTTTTTTAATCCAACCATTACCAATAAAGAACTAAAATGTACAATATTTTATTATTGAGAAGTGAAGCAATGTTTGTGTTCAGTGATTTCTGTAAACACTTATCATTTAAGGCCAAACCTATTTTTGATTATACATTTATGACTAAATGTTCAACATTTTTCATGGCCACCCCAATTAAGCCTACAGTATATAGATTCTAATAAAGACATAGTTTTCCACAATTTCTCCCACATATGCTCTAAGCCTGCAAATGTTTAAGTGGCCAGTTGTGTTAGAGAAATGTGCAGGACATCACCAGGACTCGGGGTCAAGTCAGGAAAAATCACTTTATCCATCGTTCATCCAGACCTACTTTACCTGCCATAGATAAAAATGAAGAATAAGACAAAGCGGACAGTGAAGGTGGGTTTTACTTTTTCGTGCTGAATTTAAAATTAATTATTGTTGACAGGGAGTCAAAATGTAAGTTAAAACCACAGTATTTAGTAAAAAAAAACAAAAAAACTTTGGTATACTTAGCTGAAATTTACACAGCCTATGTTTGTTCTTAAATTGAAAAAGGAATTCAAATGCGACCTGTGGGTGGTTTAACATGTGGATTAGCATATTTAGATAACTAACATTTGTGAGGTTGAAAGTTGTTTTTTTAATGGTAAAAATCAGTCAGCTAGTTACAGTATTATTATTAGGCTTTTTTTTAAAATAGTAAGTTAATGTTACTGCATGATCGACTACTGAAAACCAGTAGTTTTATTATAGAGTGTTCAGTGTTTAACAGTAGTTACCAGAACATGTAACTTTAGAGACATCGGTTAATTATATTCTATAAATTAAGACCAATATGTTTGTTTGTGGAAAGGTTATTTTGGTAATTATATAGATTTTACTTTAACTGGGTTATTTTCAGAAGTATGCCAGTATGTCTCACTTTGTGTCTCAGTTACGTCTCTTTGTTTCTCCTAAGTGGGGTTTAGGAGAAATAGAAAAGACAAAGTCGAGCTTGTAATGAGACAGCTCAGTTCAGTCTCATGAGACAAGAAAAAGCTCATTCTGAGCAACAAAATTTTGCTATGGGTTGGAACATGTACCCATAAACTCTTGCACTGATAAATTTAACCTCACCCATACGATCATATTCAGACATCCACACAAAAATACTTGCATTCAGAATTTTACACACCTATAAAACGCACTCACATTCATGAAATGCACACCCACAACATCTGCACAACACTCGCATTCACACTTTTACCTTACATTGCCCAAACAATACTCTCACACCTATTCACCCATGATGTGCTTTCACATTCACACCAAAACTCTCACATCTACCAACAAACATTTTCAATTTCACGAGTTTATCTCACACGCTTTTTGTACATGTATATGTAAGAATATCTTTAAGACTCAAACAGCCTAATTGTCACCTCATCAGTTACACAAACGACTTGTGTCAAAAGACAAAACCATGCTACACACGCACACAGGTTCGACTGTGCTTACTGTAACTCGCACATGTTGATGGATGAAATGAAAAAGCTGAAAGGCACAGAGAGCTGGTGCTTCTCTCTTTTTTCCCCCCTCTCCATTTCCACACACCTCGGGGTAAATACATGAGTACTTTCTGCTGCCGCTAAGAGTCTGAGTGACAGGCGTCAGTTCTACAAAGCAGTGGAGGAAGACGTGTGGATGTGGGCGAGTGGAGGTCTAGGTTAGGCTGGCGTTGGAGCTGCTGGCAGTGCTGTTCCTTTTCTGGCCGCACTGCACTATGGTAGGAACCTGCAGACCCGTCTGAACCGAGAAACTCCCGTTCCACACCTACACACAGTCCCAAAACACAAAAGATTAGGAACAATCTTAACACATGTGCCATGAGCTGTGAATGGAAAATCATCAGACTATAATTTAAACTTCCAGTCATGTGAAACTTTCAATAAAAGTTCTGGAATAAACAAAAAACAGATAAACAAACAAAAAATTTAATACATATAGTAGTAAGTCCCCTACATACGAACATTCGAGTTATGAACTTTTGAAGATATACAGTAAACATGGGTTCACGCGAGTTCAGTTGCAGAAATTAGATCACATGTCCGGCTTATAATATTATACCCATTTACACAGAGATTCAGAAGCCTTTTAAGGAAAAAGTGTTCCAGATTTCATTAGAACCAGTACATAATGATTGAAGTTGGTCTTGCCTTGTTGTAAGAATATGATGCTAACATTAATTTATTGTTATAAACCACATGCAAGCAACGACTTCACATACATTGTCTCTGCGAGTGTAGTGATGGACACTATTCTCGTTTTGTTCCCCCCAATGAGAAACAGAAGTACTTATATTTGATACAGCTTCTTACATTAGCAAGTTAAAGCTAAATTAAATTACATAGTAACACTGAAATTACGAAGTAACAGCTACATTCCAAAATTAGACTAGCAAAGCAGTCGGCTTTGCTGCACACACTCACAAGAGGAACCAAAGATACCGGTTCTTTCCTTCCAAACTTTATTGGAATGCAGCCCCACAGGTTCCAAATTCTTTCAAATGAAGTTTAAGAGGTTTATTTAATAATTTCTGAGAACTAGGAACTAGTAGGAACTAAAGATCCGAGTGAGACGTTTGAGAAATTGCACGAGCACCACAGGAATGATAAGAGGAATCGTTCATTTTAATGTTTCAGCTTTGGAGCACCATACCAAGAAAAAGAAAAAACTGAGACAGAAAATCTTAATTCAATGTCATCATTCAATCTACGTACACAAGGAAAAAAAAACAACAACTAATAGTCACTAGTCTTAGTTGCTTTAAGCCCAGTTCCCACATTTATGATGTTTGTTACTAGGGGTGGGCGATATAACCAAAATCTTCTATCACGGTAGAAGCAATTTTCTACCTCGATAACGATATATATCACA
>JAQMYK010000039.1:1839021-1859178 GCA_030014345.1 Clarias buthupogon | reverse complement strand
GATGTGTTTGGCTTCCCATAGAAGTGAATGTGTATTGCGTGGTTACGTAACGTGCAACGTCACGTGATCTCAACCGCAATTAAGACGATAGACCAAAATCTCTATCGCTTGACAAATTTCTACCGGTTAACCGTGTCTACCGGTATACCGCCCACCCCTAATTGTTACAATAACTACGCATATTTTTAAAAATTTTCAAGACAGAAGGTTGGTTGATTTCCTGCATTTCCATTTACGCAAACGATGATGTTTCATAAATAAATCATTAATTAAAGTATTGTCTAATAAAGCATTAATTAATAAAGCATAAAGAATTAATTTTACGAATTCCAGGTTAGGAGAGCGCTTGCATTCATATCTTTTAATCACCACTGCGTTAAAATGACATCTCTTGTTGAATTTGTACCAATTTTCCCAAGAGCATTTTGCAATGCGTGACACACTTATGCTTTTTATAGCATCAAGTTTCATCACGTCGCATTACCTGACTTTTCACCCAGAGGTTCATGCCAGTCACACACTGATATTTAAATGTACTGTATCTTCTACAAGGCAGTGATGATAGATGCCTCTTACCATAAAAGCTGGAATAACCGGCTGCTGAAACTTGGTCCGGAAAGTATGCACGAGGGCTTTTGTTTTGGCGTTGTAGAAAGACAACGTTCCTGGATGAAAAAAAAAAAAAAAAAAAAAGAAAAAATTAATTTTCAGTAACTGATGTGAGGGGAATTACCCCTGACACACTGTAAAAGGCAGGAGTTCTGATCAAAGGATAAATGATAATACCTGTCGTTATACTATACAAACATGTATAATTAACAACTATAAAGTAATCTTTTGGGTGTAAAAACAAATAAAACACAGACTTTAAACACTTTCCTTCACAACAACAAACATTTTCTACCTACACCCTGCACTTCTTTTAATTTTATCTTTAATAAAATCTTTGATTTTATGCCTTTTATTTCCTACTTCAAATACTCGGCGTATCCTGGTAGACATTGCATTGTACACATATCTGGCCTTTTTTCCTATAAGAGCACGTCTCAAAGGGTTCCACATCTACTACAACAATCTGCCAAGGTAGATGTACATTTATTACAATTAAATGTATTAAATAATTACATAATGACTTATGACTAGTTTATAGCTATGCACTTTATAAGCAAAACAACCACATCCTTCTTGTCTTCTGTCGAACTTCACAAAAACACCCTGCGGCATGTCATGTTGACATATGATGTCCTATTACACAAAATTCCATTTGTGGACAGTCACATGGCTTTCCACTGTTTCTAGATAAACTGATGCATATGAGGAAAAAGCTATCCTTTTTCCCCCCGTTTATGTCCATAAATGTAACTAAACACGCAGTTCAAAATTCCCACCTGTCATGACATTCCAGGGAAGAAAGAAAAACTAAAGAAGAAGAAGGAAACAAATCTCATAGAATATTCTCTGGCTGAACTCCTGGGCATCACAGTTTTCAGGCAAGACTTGTACTGTGTTCTGATTATCTAGAAAAACACACTTCTGGACAAGAGCATGGGGGGGGGAGATGGGGGTATTTTACACTTATTATGACCATCTAATTATTAAATTATTAATAATTTCCATTATTAACTATATTAACTATATATTAATTATACTTATTCTCATTCTTTATACTACTTGTCTGACGTCATCGGCCAAGCTTTACGGACTTTTGACGCAATTTTCAGATATGCTTTATTAGCTCCCGTTGCACCACGACCCACGATCAAAAATAACTGCCTTAAACGATACATTAGTTGGGATTGTTAAAGCTACAGACACTGAACCAGCGTGTTTGGAACAGGAGTGAAACAGAAGGAACTTCAGGGGAGCCAAGAATGCATGATCAGAGCTGTATTTCAGCTAGAACATTAACAGACATGTGAATAAAACTTTTTAACATGAATTATAATCTTTATAGTTAGAGTTCTACCTCTGACACTGGAAACTATTCCCATAAAATATTCAATAAATGTACTACAGCAACATATTAGAAGTACATTAGTGATAATAATAATAATACTGTCAAAGATGTTACAAACTGTGTCCTCACCTTCATCGTAGTTGCAGTAGACGCCCATGCGCTCAGGGATGGGGCAGTCCAGCGTACGCGCCTTGTTGTTGTGCTTGGCACTGAGGTTCTGCTGGAGCCAGTTGTTCAGATGGACACACCAGGAGGCGCTAGTCTTCCCGAGCTGATCGAATCGGCCAAGAGAGCGCAGTGCCACGCCCGCAGCAAACGTCTTGCTCTCTTTATCGAACCGAACTTCCCAGTAGTGCTGTCCTGAGTCGATCATGGTGTCACCTGTGTGTGAGAAAGCACAGTGAGATACACACACCCATCTTTTTATCAAGCTAAATAAATACAGAAACAGAGAAAACAGTTTGGCTAAAGATAAAAACAGAAAAGACTAAAGATCATATTATGTCACTTGACACTCTCTAAACCACATAATTTCTCCTTCGCACTCACCCAGAACAGTGTAGGACTCGGCTGTGAAGCGGTCTCGACCCACGCGGGCTGACGGCGCTCTCTTTGGAGACATCATGGCCGTCCTGTGTGAAGACAAACATACATTAACACAACTGAGCAGTGGACACAGACAGACTGAACAGAGCCAAATCCGACCTGATCACGTTCAAATAACAGACAATCAGTGCTAAAGATCAGAGCTGTGAAACTGCAGTCTGAACAAAGGCCTAAAGGACATGTGCAACACCTCCCACACACTCAGATTAAAGAACTGAAAAAAAGTGACTGGATCAGGAGAGACGTGACGGACCGGGCCGGAGAATGCATAGGAGAGCTGGTTCGGTTCTTTTCCTTGCGGATGTCCTGGATCGGCATTTTCCCCCCACTGCTGTCCCACTCCACACTCAGGTCCTCCACCTTCAGGTTCTGATGGGCCGACCCCGTGTCCAGCTTAAACACGAACGCTGGAGCGGAGACGAGAAAAGATATAATAAACATTAAAATAGTGAATAAACAGATTAAAATTGCTTCATGATGATACAGTTAAAACAGAAACTTTAGCTCACCCTTTTGACCAAATTAAAAAGTACAGGATGTAGAAATTATATTTATAATTAGAAATTCATTGTGTTTGTTTTTCACATTAGAGTACGGTAAGATACTGGGGGATTCAAAACTAAAACTAGTGTTGGTTTAAAAGTTGGTAAAATGCTGCAGGAGTCTTTATGTTGCTGTCTTTAGTTGTACAGCAAGTTCTCAGCTTAAATGTTTTGCGCCGGTCAATAACTGTATGCCTCGTTAATCTTTAAGTGTGTGTGTGTGTGTCTCACCATGTGTCTCCAGAGTAACCAGCTCAGAGAACTCTCCTGCCACAGCTTTATTGCACGCCTTCACCCGAAACGTCATGTAACGTGTGTCGAAGCGAAGGCCTGCGCACACACACACACACACACACACACACACAGCAACCCCAGAGTTACACACAGACCACACACAACATGTGAAGAAAACATAAAAAGTGAGTGTCGTAATATCCCTGGTTCTACCTGTAAGCGTGTACTCTGTTTCTTTAATCCCCTCCACCACCATCCATGGATGCTCCTCTCGAGCGCGTGGTGGCCCCTCGTGGTTGATTCGCCGGTACTCCAGAATGTAGTGGTCGATTTTAGAGTCTGGTTCCGGTAACGTCCACACCGCAGTGACGGAGTTATCACACACCTGACACTCAGACTCCTGGATCTCTGGTGTAGCGGGAACTACGGAAAGGAACAGACGAAGAGAGAGTTACATCTGCCACCCTAAAAAAAAAAAAAAAAAAAAAAAGCCTTGACTGTTCAAAGAGCTCCAGGTGCCATTATTTATAAGAAAATGCATAATGGTATGATCAGATCATGTAGCAGGGCTTATTTTATGACATCACAAACCAAGCCTAAAGTGGCACTGAGCGTTTTAAAAAAAAAATCTTTGACAAAAAAATTCTGCGTGTTTTGGAAATATGGCTGTTACAGTATGTGTGAAACCAACCTGGGAGGAATTTGATGGCCTGCAGCATTTCGCGCTCCTGAGTGAAGTCCACCATCAGGTGACTCATACTGTCACTCGCTTTAGCTTTTAACGAGAGTCGAAAAGCTGGAGCCATGGTAACACTGCGTTAACACACACACACACACACACACAAGCATGAAAAATCCAGTTATAAAAGTAGGAATGTTAAGAAGTCGTTTGGTAAGCATGCACAAATAATCATGAGGAACAAAAAACCTGAAGATTCACAGCACAGAGCATGTGAGAGGAAGAACACGGATGTCACGCATGAGCATAAGACCTGAGTAATTTAACACGTTAAGTCTCTCAGTGGCTCTAAGTGGTTTATTTGATGTGCGGTGTTCTGTCTGAGGTTCAGGTAGAGTGAAAAACATGTAAAACAGATAAAAATCTCCATGGCATCTTTCATTAAAGGTCCAAAATCTGTGAGTTACAGTACTGTGCAAAAGACTTGACCCCCTCGTATTTTGCCTCCATAGAGCCAGGCGACTTTCTTTTATTGTTTAATGCAAGTCTTGAGGGATACTGTACTTCTCCAGGCTTCCTGAAGCTCATTTTTTGTCTCTCATCTCACCTGAGCAGTTTCAGTGGAATGTGTGTTGTTTGTTAAGCCTCACAGTGACGTATGAATCATTCAAGCATATAAAAACATGTCATGAGGCATGGACCAGTGAGAAACAGGTGCGGATGATGACAGATGTTCAGGCTGACTGCAAAGTGGCTGGAACAGACAAGAGGGGAAATGAGGTTGCTACAGAAACTGTTTTAGTACATTTTATCTTTAACCACTTCGCAGCCTGTCGCAGTAAAACATTTGTTCCCGTTTCCTTCATTTAAAGAATAATGCAATTTTATATGAAGAAATTTGAGGGCTTTTGCACAGCACTGTATAAAGAGTACCACACGAAAGAAAATTCATGTTGGAATGGATTTATTTGAATTCATAAATTTATTGGTTTATATGCACGCAGATTATTTTTCGCTGTATACGAGATATAAATCGTCTCACACTTAAAGTGTGCGCTCTAAACTCCGCTCATACACTCTGCTTCAACATGATCGGGTAAAAACTACACTAAATACTAAGATGAGCGAAAATAAATGAAGAGACGGAAAGTGGTGATGTAGGAGGAGAAAAAAAAAAAACACAGGGAGGGAACAAGACACAACGAGAAGCACTTGCTAGCTAGATGATGATGATGATGATGATGATGTGTGAATTGTTGTGCAGTTTAGGGCATGTTATTACATCCCCCTTGTTTTACACATTTATTTTTAGCCTAAAGAGGAACAGTCATGCTGTTAAACAGCCTCAAGACCAGGATTGATTAAAATAAATAAATAAATAAATAAATAAATAAATAACCTCCTGCTGTTACAGTAAAGTAACCAATGAGGTGAAGTTACTGTAATGCTGTAGTTGATTATTTTCTTATAACAGCACATTTTTATTTATTCTGCGTATAACAATCATGCATTAAAGAAAGACACACTGTATCTGTTTATATGTACATTTAATGTAGTGCGGCTCTGATAAAACCAGTTAGTTCCTGTCCACGTACGTTACAGCAGCTATAATGTAGAATCAGAAGTATAATGTTTCCTCACCAGCTTCTCATTTTTATCTTTTAGGATTTAATAAAACAAAAATACAAAGCTTGTTGTGTTACTGAGGAACTGCAAAGAAGCTTAAACTAATTTGGCCTGAAGATGTCTGAAAACATACAGTTACAGCTACAAACCACCGACACTGGAGACTCCTTCTATTATTCATGATTCAAAAATGACATTTTTAATTGTTAAAATTTTGCAGATGTTCCTGTGTAATCCTGTAATCCTTGTTATATAAACTATAACACGGTGGAATGAACGCATTAATATAAACCTGCACAACTATCAGTCCTGCTGTTATAGAGAATTCATCAACACCTCGATAAATTTAAACCATGTCTGTTCCCCTTTAGGAGTTTACAAGGGTAAGGACTAAATAGTACATGGCTCTGAGTACAGCTCAGTAAAGACTCGGTGTGTTCCAGGTGTACTGTACCTATCCTTTATGTCTTTTGCCGCCTGAAAGCAGAGAAGGAAGGAGAAAAGAGAAGGAGAGAGAGAAACAGAGAGGTGGAGAGACAGGGGGCGAGAAAGAATTAAACAATACATCAGTCATTACGAGCACAGAGACAGCAGAGACGACCGCTGACGGGAAACAAGCACCACTTTGTTACAGTAATTATGTCATGCTCAAGTCATAGCCATGTTACTGCAGCAGGGCATGAAAAAAAAAAGAGAGAGAGATTTACATTAAAAATATACTTCAAAAAGAAAGTACAAACAAATCATAAAGGGATTGCAAGTCCTTCATCAGGAAAGTGTTTTTTATTTTCTACATTTTTAAACATTAATGTAAATTTGTCACGTGGTGTCGTATTAAAAAGAACGCATTGCATATGAAATAGGAATAAACTCTAAATGTAAGAAATAACATTATTTGCATTTTTTTGGACTGAGGACCCGAGTACCTTATGTTCTTTCGATTATTTCTTCCATTTAAAAACAAAAAAAACAAAACAAGACTTTTTTTAACGGTTTAAAGTTTTAAAACAGTAACTAAACAGAAAGGCTTTCAGAACTTGGGGTTAAATTATTAAACGATTTTAAATAACGCAGATAAGTAAATTAGACCTCGCTGTTAGTCTGCAGTCTGATGAACTGCTTTTATAAATCAATAGAAAAAAAATAGCTAGATGTCGATGATAAAGGAAAACAACTTAACAACTCTAAAAATGGAAAGAAAAAAAAAAAGTAAGAGAAAAAAAAAGCAGTATTTTCCAGGTGCTGCAATTTAGTAATATTTTCATCTTCTAAAAATGATTAATGAACTTGACTTGTTGCATGTTTTTTGATGTTACCTATAATTATTTAGCATTTCAATTAGCATGGGCTGTGTGTAAGTGGGTCAGTAAAACTATATAACCAAATATTCAGAAAATCTGTCAAAAAAATGATGAATATGTGACTTCTACAAAACAAGAACATAATCTATTATCATAATATCTATCATAATTTACTATTTAACTGTGCCACAAAAACAAATAAAACGTTTTCCCGCTTTTATTTCAAATGAACATGACCTACACTTAGCACTGAATCCGGCCTTTAAACGCACGCGGTGGAGTTTTAAGTGTTGTATCGGGAACGTGCAAAAAACCCGGACCTGCTCACTCACTCGCTGAGTAAACAGGCGTACATGCACGTGTTGCACGTATACATTGCATTGCCTACTCTGAAATATAATCCTGACGGAGGCCCTGACTACATTCACATACGGAAATATTTTCAAGTGGGCGTGTACCTGGGTGAAGCCGTCCGTCTCAGATGAGCAGAGCGTCTGATTGGCCAATTCGAGCAGCTCCTCAGAACTCTCCAGGGCTTTTGTACAGGCGCTCAGCTGATTCTGACGAAACATGACGGAGAAAAACATACTTACCAAATACACAGTGTTAAACACTTTAGCGCAAGATGATTTTAAAAAAGTATATATTTGTAGGATTTTGCAGAAATAGGTCATTGCAAGTATTCAAAGATGAGCTGTTTTGGTAACATTTATAGCTTTATTTAATTTTTGTTTAAAATCTAAATAAACAAACATTAATTAACATTTGTCCAAAATTTTGCTAATTTTTAATAATGAACTGCTTTGCAGGATTTTTAAACAACATCTGAAGCTGTAAACTGTGTCTTAGGCACTAATGTTGGATAAAACTTTTATTTGAAATAAACTACCTAATTGAACACAGGAAGTTCCTGGACAAACAGTGCACCCTAGTGGTGTGGAAATTCACATTGCTCCAAGAACCCGACTAATAATTTTCTTACACAACTGAGGAAAAACATTAATAAGCTGAACATTTACATATTCATGATACCTAGTTTCTGCTATAATGAAAAAAGTGTCATTTTTTCCTTCCGTTACTTAGCAACAGCATCCGTTTGACTTTAATCATGTATATTCTGAACAGGGTGTTTTTTAGACTTCCAGGGTTAAAAATATAATTTTACATGCTGCATGTGATCGCAACATGAATTCCATATGATCTTACAACAAATTAGTTCCAAATACATTAAATGTTTTCTTTGATGATTAATTCTAAAATCCAATGGCTAATCTGTGTGTGAAGCTCAGACTGAAGGTCATAAATCCTTGTGGTTCAGTTAACTTAACTGTGTGTGTGTCTCACAGTCGTCTCACACACTCTCCAGGTGTGTCCATTTCTTCGAGTGAATATTAAACACTCATGCATATACATGACATATTCATTCGCTACCACCATTATCAGGACTACATTTAAAATTCCAAACCTGAAGCTGCTCACATGTACAAAGGAAACACACACACACACACACACACACACACACACACGTCTGCGACCCTCCACCTTATCGTGAATAGAGAACGGTATAAACACTACATCCACATGACCCTTATGTCAGGAAGAAGAGTGATTTTACAACAGAACTGAAAGATGTGCCGGTTATCAAGGAAGTTGAGGTTTTACAGTAACTAAGTTGCACTGCACTGGATTTGGCGCGGTGTGATGTGCTGTGATTGGCTGATTGAGCTGTCAATCAAGATGAAGGTTCGTTTACACCATCAGTCTTTGGTATTACTGTTAACCCTGAGTAACGTGTTAGTGATGCTTACAGCTATTGTAAATTTATCACTGGTGCATGCATGTACACACACACACACACACACACACACACACACACACACACACATGAAACCCGGTTAAAGTTGACTTGATAATTGATATTCGCTTGATAATCAAATACATTTTTCCTTGGTGGTCAGTTATCCTTGCTACAAAGTATGCGCGTCCCAATAAAGTGGGTGTGGCCTTTACGTCTGTCAGTCACAGTAAAGGAGGCCTGGCATGTGTGACTGTCAAACCGCTCTATCTGTTTTCGAAACCACACACAATAGTCCAGCTGACCACATTATTAGGTCTGAATATGTAAACTGAAAAAAATGCAGTAACAGTAAAGGGGCGGGGCTTATAGAGCGTGGCGCATTTCCATGTTGCATATTCATTAAATCTGGAGTTATTGATCTGGTGAAACGTCCAGAGACTTCAGTGGCTTTTCCGGCAGTCGTGATAATTTTTGTGGAGTCATCATGCAGAGAAATGTAACACTCAACAGAGCGGAAAAAAATATTTCAAAAGTGTTTTGTTTGATAAGAATTCAGCGCTGACCTGCATCTCATATGTACGACCGGCGCGCTCCTGTTTGATTCGGGTCATCATCCCCTCCTTCAGCTCGTCCAGAACAGCATGCAGGGAGCTGAACTCAGACTCCAGATCCTCCTGAACACGGGTGGAGTTTGCCTACACACACACACACACACACACACACAAATACAGGGTCAGTGAGTGGAGCTTTGGCTCGTGGCTGACGTTCATCAAGCTGATGTCTTTAGTTCTGAAACGTCAGTAGTGACAGCGCTGCACTCGACAGCTTCTGCACCTCATTCATCACATCGGTGAGGTACTACACTGTGCAGTGCGATTTGTGTAAGGATTAAACACCCTTTTATAGGAAAATCAACAACAGCCAGGTGTGATAAAGCAGACTTACTGTTACCATCATGTCAAAAACAACGTGTTAAAATATTTTACATTTATGGTTAAGTTTTGTGGGCGTGGCTAAAAGTTAACATACTACCGTGATTATGTCTGATTGACATTTATCATCATACAACCATAAGAATGAACAAAATCAGTATTCAGTGAGTGGCGCAGTGGTAAAGTGCTCGCCCTATCATCAGGAGATCGCTGGTTCGGTTCCCGAGTGATGCTGTAACCTCTCGCAGCCGAGGGTCTAGAGAGAGCTGATTGGCCGAGCTCTCTCACAGGGGTGGGATGAGAGGTACTTAGTGCTCACACATCAATTACGGCTCTACTGCCAATCAGAGGCATCTGTGAGCTCATGCAAGCGGAAGGATCAGATAGCGCTGCCTCCGAGTGTGCTACGCCGCCCCCAACGGTGCGTGAGCGAGCAGTTCAAAAAAGATGTTTGGAGGAAACATTTGATAGTCTTCAACCCTAAGTGGTAGTAGTAGCCTTAATGTGAGAGCCCCCTATTGACGAGGACGAATTGTATTAGGGAGAAAGTCTGGGAGGAAAAAAACTCCATTCATTTCTCTATATAATCTCCTGCTACACTAACGCACTTATCCTGGTGTTTCACTAGAGCTTGGACACCATCAAGGTAGAAAGTTTTCTCAGTAAGCCGGAGCCATGATCGGACTGCCTTTCTGATTCACATTTAAAACGCTGGACACTCAGGAACGCCTTCAATGTCCAAAAACATGTGGAAATGGCTTGGAGCGAGGTCAGGACTGTACGGGAGATGTGGCAATAACGCCCTACTTTTCAAGGATCAGGCGTTCCACTCGCTGAATGTAAAGGACTGCATTAGGCTCAGAGCCACCTCGTCCGGGATCGCCATTCATGGACGTACAGCCTTCTTTAAAACGTTGGCACCGTTCAGGTGTTTTACTGCAGCTGAGAGTCTCATTACCGGACTGGGTTTTGAGTCAAGTCAATCGATTTTACTCCTTCATTCTCCAAAAATATCATCACAAGTACCGGTTTGACTTGAACGCCCCTCATATTTAATCCTCACCAGTATAGCCGAGATCCTTAACCAGGCTGTAAGAGAACATTTCAGTATCCAAGTCCTGCTTAATGGTTAACAGCCTAGGTTTCAGTGCTCTACAACCTTGAGGAAGAATGTTAACAGTTTGCTAGTCGCTGTTGCTCAGTGTCTCCTGCACACACACACAAGTTACACATCAGCTTGATCATTAACCACAGACAGAGAGGCGACTGAATGTTGCAGTAACTTAATGATCGGTATAAAGGCATTAATTTGTGCAAAACCAATAAAAAAGGGACAATATTAATATTATGTCATCATGTTTACTAACCTTTATATGATATAGGGAATAAACATCCAAATGTCCATAATTAAAGGCATTTTTAAATTTCAGTCCCCTATCAGAAAGTCCTTTCCAAAGTCTTCAGGTAAATGTGTTTTGTTGTGTGTTTCCTGCTTTTGTTCATGTTTACATTATTTTTATTTATGGCTATAAAAGAGGGAAAAATCTGTTTGTGATTTGACTTAACTGGATGCGCAATTATGGTAAAATAAATAAATAAATAAAATACATTTCTGCATAAACACAAATTGACAAAGCATTGATTATGTTTCTTAATTGAGTTTTAAAAGTCCATTACATTATCCTCCCAATCCTGATAAAAACATTCCTACATGGAAACTTTGTACATGGATTGTGGTCCCCCCCCCCCCTCATACCTCCAGATTCTGCAGATTTTGCTTCAGGCAGCAGATGAAGTTCTGGATCTCCTCATTCTTTAGTGCCAACGTGTTGACGATCTTTTGGAGCGACTCCTGAAACACACATGCATGGAATAAAAACCCATATACAGTCACTCGGCCAAATGGGACCCGTCTGTTTGCACAGGATTAAGTCTGAGAAAAAATGTGAGAGAGCTGAATTAAAAGATTCGGTGATTTACAAAATGTCAAATGCAGTAAGGACACTGGACACAGTCAGGTGTCTGTATGTGAGTCCTGTGAGTCTTGTGATAGGTGAATAGATATATTAATATAGAACAGGGTCCCTACAAGTCACCTGAACAGAAAATGTGTTAAACATCCCATGAAAGTATGTTTTAGCTAAGGTGTGTTTAAGCTATTATACAGCTGTAGTTCAGCAGTAACTACTAAATGATCTGTCTGTGTAATAATAGTTCTAATTTATTTTAAAGTTGTCCAAATTGTTAAATTTCTAACAATGAAATCTTAAACTCTTTTCCTATAATGAATAAGAAATAATGGTGTCACCAAACAGTGTTTAGGAGAAACAGCAGCAGTCTACACACCTACTGGATTATCACACTGCTACCAGTTCATCAATGACTGAACAGGCAGGTCTCCTGAATCATCACAGTAATGATTGTTGGAGCATCGTCTTTATTTTATCTTCATCACCTGATTACTGTGTTAAATAATTCTAACTATTGTTTAATTTCATCTTTGGCGTACATCACAGCAAATTTACAGTTGAATACTTTTACACGAGTGACACTTAAAGTACCAAAACACTTCCCTTTGTTTTTAACTTGGTTTGTTTCTAGTTTTCCTACAGAGTCCCTACAAAGCAGGTGTGTGTGAGAGTCTTGTGATAGATAAATAAATATGAATAAATATGTTTAGTTAGAATAGGGTCCCAACAAGTCACCTGAACGAAAGGTGTGTTAAACTTTTTTTTGTGAAAGTATGTTGTGGCTGAGATTTGTTTAAGCTATTATACAGCTATATTTAATCAATAACTACAAAATGATATGTCTTTGTCTGAATAAAAAAAAAAATCACCAAAATGATCTTTAAAAATAATATTGATTTAAAAATGGATCTTTTCATATGAAAGAGACGAAGAGCTAATTTACAGCCATAACACCATGTGTATTAATATAAGCAAGAATTTTAATTCTTATAATTGACCAAAGCAAATCTTGTGTGTGTTTGACACAACCTGGGTTAAAATCGTTCCGCCATAGCTTTAGCAAAAAGAATCAACAGGTTCAGGTCCAGCTTCTTTGCAACATAACACTGTTAAACCAGTTAAACCACTGACACCACATTACCACTCTATTATCTGTATATTCAATTGTAACAAAACCAGGAGAAATGTCATATTGAATCAAGATAATTATGAAACTGTGATAATTATAGAATCGGCACCGAGATAATATCTTGATAGTATCGTATCGAGAGGTGACTGGTGATTCCCGTCCCTAATACATGCTGTACTGTATACGGTCATGCCATTAAAGCTTGTTGAATTGAATTGATTAGTGACCGGTTATTACAATAATCTTCCTAGGTGCCCCTTTAAACAAACATATTTTAATGTTAGATGGAATACAAAAATGTGCATACTTTAAATACATGCACAAAAAAACCTGTATAAGGGTGTAAATGTTCTGTAAAGCTTTATGTGCAGGGATGATGATGATGATGATGATGATGATGCTCCACGCCCTCAGTATCCTGAGACCATACACAGGTCTGCTTTCACATACATAACCTTCATACTAATAATCAATGCAGAAACACTATATGATATGAAATGTTCATGCACATTATTAAAGAAAAAGTACAGAATAGAGTAAATATTAATAAGATATTATATTATTAATACTTAATAAGTATTAATAATACAGAGCATATGCTTGAGCTAATACCACATTATTAATGATAATGCACATGCATTTTCTAAGTTTGAATTTATATATATATATATATATATATATATATATATACACACACACACACACACACAAAGAGAGAGAGAGAGAGACTTTACTCTGTGTCCCTGTGTCCTGTCCTGATGGGAGGCTGCGGTGAGAATAAAGCTGGAAGCCTCATGCAGCAACTCTGCTGGCTCTCTTTGTTATCCCCAAAACACCATAAGCGCTTTTAATCTCTTATCTCACCCACCTTTTGCTCGTCCATGTCGCAGCACCGTCACTCCGGCGTCCAATGCGTTCTTTAATATGATTTAATTGTTTATTTATTTGTATCCCAGACCCTGCGGAGCGGCTTCAGCACTGATGATGCTGTTACAGAGCGCAGAGATCAGAGGTGCGGCATTACGTCATCGCCGGTACCGGAAGTATATTTTTTTTTATTGGATTAAAAAACGAACCAAACGTTTAACTTATTGAGTGGATTAATGTGTTAGTCTTTTTGCCTGTTTTTTTTTTAATAAAATATTTTACAAAATACATTCAAATAACCAAAATAAGAACGAAATTAAAAATATCGTTTTGTACTTGCGCAGACGTTAAAGCCGGGCGTCGTTTGAACCAATCACATACACGAGTCTCATCCGGGCATTTCTGACTGCCCACCCGCTAGCTCAAACAGCTAGTCTTATTTTCTTATTAATATTTTTTAATAATAAAAGCTTTATTAAAATGTATTCCTCTAAATACTTATCAAATGAATAAGTCGTGTCCAATCAAACGAATCACAAGTTATAACTTCGTAAATACAAATAACCCAAAAACAGACCATTAATTGCTGTGTTCGAACTAGCTTAAGAGTTAGCGAAGATTAGCCACTTAGCCGATGAAAGGACGTGGTTATGGGACGTGTAGTTTTTAAAACGTGTCAGGACTACAATCCGCGGAAATGTCTGTAGTGTTAAATAAACACAAGAAATAACTCAAATATAGGCTCAAATATAAAGATAAACCGAATGAGGCTACAAAATCTTTTGTGCGCATGCGCGATGCAGGCAAGTTTTACAACAGCTTTATCATTGTGTTTAACTTTTCAAACGTAGCTTTAAACCTGAAGTCAAACACTTTTTGTCCGAAAATATTGCTAAATATTTTGTTCAATAATAATAATAATAATAATAATACACATATATTGCCCCCAACCCCCAGAAAGAGTTCTCTCTATAAAGGAAATATTATCTGACAAATAGTTAATACATCTGTCACACATAAATAATACATATTTAACAGTATAATGTGTAGTACAATGATAAAAACTTAAATTCTGACTAAACTGTAAGTAGATACACTGTTACAGGGCTTCATGTGTAAAGCTGAATGATGAAAACCATCACAAGCACCGTACTAGATCCGTTTTTTTTTTTTTTTTTTTTTTAAAGAAAAATCAGTTGAAGTGATTTTCGATTCAACAGGTCTGACAGTAATCATGGCTTTGTGTGGCAAGTGAAATTTAACTTAGCTTTCCAAAAAAATAATTTTTGATTTAGTAAGGAGGGCAATTAGTTTATCAAGGACCAGGTTTGGACAGATTAATGAAATCATCATTTAAAAACAGCATTTTGTATTTACTCCAGTTATCTTTGTGTAATATTCAAATTAGTTTTAGGATCTCAATCATTTAAGTGTGACAAATATGCAATAAATAAATAAATAAATAATCAGCAAGGGGCAACAATATTTTTTTGTGTGTGTAAAGCTGAATGATGGAAACCATCACCATCACCATACTAGGAATACCGAAAAGAAGTCAGCAATGCTATCCACAGAGTTAAGAGGGACTTGAAAGGAGTAAGCATGGAGACAGAGAATTAGATTTTATTCATATGGTGCTACAAAATTGAGCCAGAACCAGTGGAAGCTTGGTTAGGACAACCATGGTGATCATAATATAAAATAAAAATAAAATACATCTTTATTATTCCTAAGGGGAAATAGCAGTTATACACCTGCAAGGTCTGTGAGTGGTGATTATGGAATTAATAGAAGTTTAGCAGATTTACTCATTGTGATTACGGGATTGGAAGCTGTTGTGGTTAGAGAACTGGGAGGAGTTTTGAAATGTAACCCATGGTAATAATGGAATTGGGAGGAGTTTAGAAGTGTCAGCCATGGTGACTGGAGAATTGGGAGGAGTTTAGTAGCAGCAGTGATGGTGTTTATGGAACTGTGAGAAGGTCAGAAGCAGTAGCTGTAGGGCTGATTGAAGCGAAGGGACTGGATCTCGGCGACTGGGTAGCAGAGATCGTTCCTGCGTCTTGCACGCCGCTCTTCCATCAGCAGCCTGCGGGAGCGCTCCCGAGCAGCCTGTTGCTCCTGCCGCTTTTCCATCCGCTTTTTCCTTAACCACCTGCAAAACACACACACCTGTACAGTACACTGTCCTGCTACCTGTACTCATACAAACAAAAATAGTGATTAAACACTGTATACAGATTACCCATAATGCATTTTGACATCTGTAAGGAATGTGTAGACAGCACTCCATTTGGAGCACAAGAAGTGTCAAAATCAAGAATATTTATGAAACTTTTATTAATAAACTAAATAGCTTTGGGGTGGTGTCAGAAACTCCACTCCATCCCACCATGCCACTGGTGATTATGATTCCACTAAGGGCACAAGACAGATTGTTAAATTCCTTACAGATGGCCCTGAACAATTAATTATACTGCATAAATATTTAGAATTATATAGTGGTACATTTTACTCCTGAACCTCAAAATCTGAAGTGAATCAGATGAGTTTTAGTGTTTGTTAGTTAGTATGTGTGTTGTTGACTCACAGTCTGAAGGCTTTCGCACTCTCCTCTGGTTGGTGCAGGTAGCTGCTGTTCTCCATCTCGAGTCTCTTCATCTCCTCCAGCTGTTGCTCCTTCAGCAGCTGCTGCTTCTTCCTCTGCAGCCAGAGGTTAAATGCCTCATCAGCATCACAGCACTCTTTCTGTGTACGTCCAGAGACACAGATACAGATGCCGCAGTGTTAACTAATCTTCAATACAATAGCTATTATGTTTAAATGTGCTAGAACTTTCTGTTACACATCTGTTTGTTAGAAATGTTTTTGCTGGTGCGCACCTTTCCATTCATCCTCTCAATCTCCTGCGCTCTCTGCACTCTCCTCTCCTCTCGCACCTGCTGCCTCTTCTTTATCAGCCACGACCTGAACGCCAGCTCGTTCTCTTGACGCTTCTGGTCTTCCTCCTCACGCCGCCGCTCTTCCTCCTGGATAATACATTTAAGACAGGAGCTCAAAACACGGAAATTTGTTGTAATTGATGTAAAGTGATTTCAGACCAACCTCTCTGGCGAGTTTTTCTCTCCTCTGCTGTTGTTTGTTCAGCTGCTCCTTCTGCTGTGGCGAGAGGGAAAAGGTGGCATGTGATGAAACCCCGCTAGCTGACTGAACTCTACGCTTGCTGTTGTTTTTAAACACCACACTTTGCGTGTTGCTCGCGGAATTGGGACGCTCCCGCGGTCGTTCTGGAGGTCTGGGCGCATAGCGAGGCTCGGAGATGGATGGGGATCCCAATTTCGTGGAGGGGGACGGACTCTTAACAGGTTCTCGTTGAGTCTCAGGTAGAGGCGGGAGCAGTCCGGAACTCTCCACCTCTTTTAGACTTACAAGGTCAAACTTTCCATCCTTCTCCACAAGCACTCTTCCTTCTCTCGCTCCCTCTCTGTGTTCATCACTTTCCTCCCGAGAGGAGATCTTCAGCTTCAGCATGTGTGCCGACACGTCTCCCGGGCTGTCCTCTAGATCGCTATCAGGGACCACCAGGTCCACCAGAGTGTCTTTAAATTGCAGACGGCGGCGACGCGTCTCGTCCGGCGCCTCCTGGTCCTGCAGTTGCCTGTTCGCCTGCTCAATCTTCTGCTGGATGGATTTCTTCTCTTCATTGACCTCTTCTTCATCCTGCTCATGTTTAGAGTCAGTGCTGACATCTAACATCTCCTCCAAAGGGTTCATGGGCGTTGGCCATCTTTCATTATCTGCATCGTCATCTGTGGCACTTTTACTCTCCTCTTCCTCCTGTTCCTTCCCTAGTTCCTCCTCCTTCAGCTCATGGTCTATCTGGGACTCAATGTCATCTTCATCCTGTTTCAGAAAAAGCAGGAGAGGTTAAGTGCGGAATGTAATACATACATTTACATCCATAAATGGTGGGGGTATTTGCCAATTAATCGGATATATGTAATATATACTGCGATACTTAAAATATTAAATCTTGCTATAGGAATCACTTTGGGTGAGTGCAAAAGTTTGTACCCTCTTTGGTTGCTGGATGAAAAACAATGAAAGGTGTACCTCTGTTTTCCTGTATATCCTACAAACAAAATTTTATATTTATTCATTGGCATCAGCAGCTATGTCCTGGTTCTTTATTAACAATTGCATATGTTTGCGTCCTTTTAACCTTTTGCTCTAGTTAGTTACTTAGACGTCATTATGGACACTAATGACTTAAAAACCCAACATGTTTAATTTATTAACTCTTATTTAAGGCGTTAAAAATTCAAGAAGTCAAGTTACAGGTCAGGGGAGATCCGACAGATCAGCTCCCACAGCCCCTAAAGTTAGAAAGTGAATCTTTTTTTGTGTGTGTTTGCGTGTAATGCATGTGCAATGAATTTACAGCGAGTGTGTGCAATATACACAAATACACAAGCAAGAAACAGGCACGAGCATGTACTGAGAGTATGAAATCCATCCCCCTTACACACACACACACACACACTCTTTCACAGAAATGCAGAAACTATGTCTCAGTGCAATACATTATTAAACGGAGCCTGTTTATGTATCTGTCTCCATTTTCAACACACACTCTCTCTCTCTCTCTCTCTTACCTGCTCCTCGTTCTTGCTTTCTTCACTGATCAGCCAGTCCAGATCTTTCTCAAAGTCGTCCTCATATTCCTCGTGAATGTTGCTGCTCACGGCCACGCTCATCTCTCTCTAAATAAAAGCCAATAATGAATTAATAAATGTTTTTTTACATAGAAGTTTATACTTGCATTGAAGGAGTCTCCAGTATCAGCGCTTTGTAAGAGTCGGCGGTAACACTAGAAGTTAAAGCTTTCTGACACCTTCAGGACAGAAGAGGTTACACTACTTTTCACTTTCTCAGCAACTTGACAAGCTGTGATTTCCCGAGAGAGACCTGTTTTGAGGACGTTCCACAATGTGATTTAAAAATTCACATATTCGGCACACGGCTGTGGGATGAAAAGAATAAAACACTTCATCATCATCTTCCACACCACTTATTCTGTACAGGGTCGAGAGTGGCCTGGATCCTATCCCTGGAGACCTACGGCATGAGGTAGGGTGGGTACTCCCTGGACAAGGTGCCAATCCATCACAGGGCACACACACACAATGGACAATTTGGAAATGCCAGTTGGCCTAATCTGCTTGTCTTTGGACTGTAGGAGGAAAACGAAATATCAGAGCACCCACCAAGCACGGGGGGTAACATGCAAACACCCTGCACACAGACTCCAAGGAGGGGCGTGGGGAGGGAATCGAACCCTGAATCTGGAGGTGCCAAGCTACAGTGCTAACCACTACGCCACCACGCCACCTATAACACTTCATAAAGGTTTGAAATAAAAACAACCGAGCAAGTGGTAGCATACTGACCCGATACAGACAATAGGATTCATTCAGTCACTACTGCTGCATGAGACGTAAATATCGAGACCGAGACGCTGATTTAGGTCAGTGTTTAAAGAAGACGTCTAGGTCGACTGCGTGTTTTCAATTTAACAACAAATTGTCATAAAGATTTAACGTTCAATGAATATGTCTTAAAATAATTTTGATACAAATTAAATTTAATACATAATAAATGTTTAGGGTGGAGCAGGCTTCTTCATGTACAAAGTGTTATTAATTTAAACAATACAATACAATACAATACAAAATGTATAATACTGTATGTTCACAGCATGTCATACTATTTAATATAATAATAATAATAATAATAATAATAATAATAATAATAATAATAATAATCACAACTACACAACTCTTTAAGTTTTACATTGTCTGTTACACTTTGTTATATTTTTGAGATTCTGTTACATTTAGACAAATTGTGTCTCAGCACTGCACACACACACACACACACACACACTGCAATGAAACTCACCTGCTCTGCTGTCTTGTGTGTTATGGAGAGCAGAAGAGATTCTGCTCCTAGAGTAGACTATTCAGCAGACCACTTCCTGTGTGTGTGTGTGTACAGGAGAAGTTAATCCTCTCCGAGCTGCCTGTCGCCATAGAGACGCAAAACACGGCCGGCCCGGTATACCGGGCACTACGCATGCGCAGACGAGTTTTGGGGAAATTTAATAAGGCGAGTGGCTTCATCCAATCAGAGCAGGTGAATTAAACCCGCGCGCTTAACATGCGCGCGCGCGCGCACACACACACACACACACACAGGATCAAAGCAGTAAATGCATGTTTTTTAGGGTAATTAAACTGTAATTCATTCTTTTCAAATAATAATAAGATAAAAAATGCCTAAAATGTAAAAAATGTAAATGTAATAATAATAATAATATAATTAGCAAGCTGAAGTACACTATGGTGATGGTTAAAGAGTTTACAGAAATAATTACAATTTTAAAGCTAATAATAATCTGCTGATCTTTAATGTAATCAGTGATATTATTATTATTATTATTATTATTATTATTAT
>JAQMYK010000039.1:1813433-1831089 GCA_030014345.1 Clarias buthupogon | reverse complement strand
TGCCACAGCCGAAGAAGAGGGTGAGCTCGAGGGAGATGAAGATGAGGATGCGGCATAAAGATCTACACTGAAAACATTCTAAGATGGCCTGACGAGAGATCACTTAAAGGCCAAGTGAAATTAAATCTTAATAAAAACAGAACTCACTGCTGTGTTTAATAGTGAATGTAAGACCATTTTTATACACAATTTTAAGAACTCGAGAGATTTGGACTAAACAGCTGTGTAGCCTTAATAAATCCTCTTATTGGTGAGGCTAATCTGGAAAAAAAGGCTTTGTTCAGCAGCATAAAGAATGGACTATGGAGCACTGGAAAAAGTCACATGGCTATAGTGGGAATGGAGTATCAGGGTAAAAAGAGAGGTGGAAGAAGTGATGTACCCATCATGATTAGTGCCTACCGTTTGCAAGCCTGTTGCAACAGTATTATGATCTGAGATTGCTTCTGTTGGTCAGGTCCAGGTGTAGAAACCCAAAAACATTAGGTCATCTGACTACCTGATAATACAGACCAGGTTTTCAATCAATTTTTTCTTCACTGATGATACAGGAATACTTCAAGATGACGATGCCAGGATTCATCAGGCTCAAATTGTGAAAGAATTTTTCAGGGCTCAAAAGAATCATTTTCACACATGGATTGGCCAGACCGTAATCCCATTGAGAATCTTTGGGATGTGCTGGACAAGACTTTACATAGTAGTCCAACTCTTCCATCATCAATGCAAGATCTTGAAGAGAAATTAATGTGGCACTGGACAGAAATAAATGTTGTTACATTGCATAAGCTTGCATAAAAA
Source organism: Clarias buthupogon (assembly GCA_030014345.1). Taxonomy (NCBI): domain Eukaryota; kingdom Metazoa; phylum Chordata; class Actinopteri; order Siluriformes; family Clariidae; genus Clarias; species Clarias buthupogon. The sequence goes on along the minus strand of JAQMYK010000039.1, from coordinate 1,830,288 downwards.
TCATGCCATGGCCGTAATCAAAGCAAAAGGCGTGTATGGGCATGTTATTCCACAAGTTCTGACGCATATCTTTCTTACTGAACTCGTTTACTCACGACTCGGACGTCCATGAATTCCTTTTGTTCCTTCGTTTATTTTTAACATCAAAAGTTCTTACAGTTTTCTTGCATAAATCCAATATGGTTACAACAACTTATTTGCTGTATCTTGATGAATTGTTCTTCCAGTCATGACTGTGTTAGATTACGGTCAAAAAGCTTGTGTTCTCCACAACTTCCGCATCTTAACAACTTCTATCGTGTGTAATAATCATGCAACTACGCAATCATGGAATGACGTCACACATTATCATAAATGAATGCTTAACTAATAAAATTAAAATAAACACAACAACAGAATCATGAAAATGAAATATGGCTCTTACAAGGCGGTCCAAAGAAATGTTAGAGTGTGTCTTTCTTTTTTTGGCATGGCAGTGTATTAATCACATTTTTCAACTTCACAACTTTTCAATTTCCATGTGTTTTTGCCGTCTATAAAATGTAAACAGTTACAACTCTGCCTTTGTTTGCACTTTCAAAGTTTCTAATAAATATTTAACTTTGTTAACTTAGCTTGTTCTTCATGAGTGACCATGATTATTAGAGGGTTCAGCCTGCCCAATTCATATTATTCATAATTATTTTTTTACAATAATTTTATCAATAATGGTCATCGATTATGCACCTACTTGATGCAGGCCTGTAGGGACAGTGTTATGATCTGGGGTTGCTTCAGTTGGTCAAGTCTAGGTTCAGCAAGCCAAGTAGGCTTTTATTGTCACTTCAACCACATACAGTTTACAGGTCCAAGGTGCTACAGTACATACAACATAAATTATGATGAGTTGAGGAAGTGGGCGGAGAAACAGTAAACATCCCTTGTAATTAGCAGCAAAGATAAAAATTATTTGTGCAAATTGGCAATTGATGAATATTGTGCAAAAGAGCATGTACAGGTTGGTGTGTACAATAGTTTAATAGTGTAGATCAGTGTGTTTGTGTGTTGATTAATCAGTCCAGTGTTTTGTAGTTGAGTTAATCTGAGTGATTGTGTGTGTGTGTGTGTGTGTGTGTTTTATCAGTCCAATCCCTTTTTGTTGAGGAGACGGTTGGCTTGTGGAACAAAGCTGTCACACAGTCTGGATGTGTGTGCCCGAATGCTTCGGTACCTTTTTCTAGTTCTATCTGCAGTGGGGTCTTGCTGTCCGATATGGCACAATTCCCAAACCAGACAGTGATGCAGCTGCTCAGGATGCTCTCGATAGTCCCTCTAAAGAAGGTGATCAGGATCTGTGGTGGAAGCTGGGTTTAAAATATGTAAATTTCACAGAAATTTCATACAGAATTTCTCATTTCAGTTGAGAATTCCTGTTTTAGACATTTTTTGGGCCACCACTGGCACGTAGCAACCATCACGCAGATTTATACTATGACATCTTGTCTTCTTGGTGTTAGGCAGTTTCTTGTTGCTTGTGGTGGGCATCCAGTATGTTGCATTACTGCCACCTCCTGGTCTTGATCTCCCTCAACTTCCTTTCAATTTAAATCCTCTTGTCCTATTGCGCTTAAAAAAACCCTTAAATACTTTCTTCCTAGCACTTTCTCAATTTTCTAAAATACGTTTTGGTGTAGTCAGCCATCCCAAATTCCCATGGCTCCTCCTCTGAATGTTGGGGTGAAGCTCCCTGCTCCATGCATGTATTTATGTGTGTATTCCTTATTTCTGTGTTCGTTCATTCAGTCGTTATTCATGTATACGATGACATCTTCTTTCTGTTGTTTAACGATTTGTGTCTGTGATGATTTGTGTGGTGCCATATCATCTGCTGATGTTGGTGCACTATGTTTTATCAAGTCCAGCCAACTACCAGGGGACACCATAAAGATAAACCTTTAAAATGTTTGTGCTTTTATCTTAAAGGTTGAATATACTAGCACAGTCTGTGTGTCCTTGTAGCGTTTCTGCATATGTATTAAAGTTAAAGTTGAAGGGCTGATTGAGCAAGAGCTGTGGCTTTTTGAATTGACCAAAAGGCATGCCTCCTTATCTTACTTGGTTAGACACTGATGGTCCACTAAATATTACATACCAAAGACATTATCTATGGACTTTTTTAAATCAGAGTGTCCTACTTTCAGTAATGCTCTGAAGAAGTTAATCACAGTTTCATGCGCTGTACTGATGACTACATTGTGCTAAGCAGACTAAGGGCATTTCACATTAGGGCCCCGAGATCATTTCCGAGAGTTGACTCCATATTCTGGTATATTTTGATCAGAGAACACAACTGTTCCAGGCTAGGGAACCACGGATCGAATCAGATATGGAAGCCAATTGTACCAGAATACAGAAGGAGACAGATAGACAGAGTGCAGGACACCCTGAGTAAAGACCGCCTTTTACTTTGGATACGAGATAACCAATGAGCAAAGATAACGGTCTCTTCCTCTGAATCTTCAGAGCATCAACAGTTTCACAAGTTATTAATCCTTTTGTGCTATAGAAGCAACCGTTTTTGCTTAGAAATGTTGAGCAATCCAAACTGTTATCTGTTTGCTCATTGATAAAGGAACCAGTAAAGTCAAAAGACTTTTTAGTCGCTATCTTTAGAAAAACATGTTTGAGCTAATTCAGCTGCCTAGAAAAAGATTTATGGTATTTATCAGACACCCTTACCTAAAGTGACTTCCGCTGTTATCTCACTACACATCTGAGCAGTTAAGGGTCATGCTCAAGGGCCCAACAGTGGCAACTTGGTGGTGCTGGGGTTTGAAATTTGGACCATACAATGTAAAAGTCCAATGCCTTTACTGCTACGCTATCCCTTCCTCTAAAGATGAAGAACAAGAAGATGAAACTGCATTGCTGCGACATAGACATGGAAATCTGTCAAAGTTGTCCCTTTTCACTCTGTATTTACTCAATTTTGACTAATTGATTTAGATTGATTTGATCTGATGGTTTCAGTAGCCATGAGCTCGGCCTGGTGTACTCGTATTCACTGTAGACGACACTGCCTACTGTTACAAAGGATGAGATAAAAGTTTATGATGACGCTGCCTGCTGTTACATGTGAAATCATTGCAAACACCACCCACCTGCCAAACAAACATTTTTTAAATTCATATATATTTAATTCTATTAAATTCCACTTAATTTTATTTGTACAGCGCTTTTAACAATTGTCGTTTTCGCAAAGCAGCTTTACACAAATAAGCGAATTATTTAAGTTTGTATGGAATGTGAATGTGTATGAATCAAAATGGTCAGAACGTCCCTGGTGAACAAGCCGAGGTCGAAAGTGGCAAGGAAAAACTCTCTGAGATGGCAATAGGAAGAAACCTTGAGAGGAACCGGACTCAATAGGGAACCCATCCTCATCTGGGTGAAACAGAGAGCAGGAATTGATCTGCATTCATACTGTGTGTTATATTTAAATAGCTAAGTGCTATTAGTTTTTGCTATGTTGCTATGTGCTATGTTGTTTAGACTGTAGGCAACAATAATGACAAAACAACAGCACATTATTTTTTAATTAATTGTATAAAAAAAAAAAAATTTTAAAGAAAAAAAGATATACATTTCAGGAGATTTTAATCAAAGTCCACATTTCCTGTAGAATGACCTTATTGGTTAAATCTCTGATGTCCTTTACTCTGTACTCTTACATATTATGAATAGTAAATTTTTAATTTCCTTTCTTTTACGTTTATTGTATTTATTCCTTTCTTTTTTGTATTGTTTCGGTTCTTTCAATGATATATATATAGTATATTGCTTTATTTTACGACAGTGTCGCTAGCGCGGCAGTGTGGGGTCCAGTTACCATGACAACCGTTTGCATTACAGCGAACAGTGAAAAGAAACATGTTTTTGGGGCTGTTTGACCATGTTTATATAGTATTGCTGTTTGTTTACGTCTCTCTGCAGAACAATAAACCAAAACATAATATTTCTTGCGGGTATGGAATAAAAATGCGCTAGCAAAAATGCCGTAAAGCAGTTCGCACTGACGTAGACCAGATGTAACTGTCGCGTTAACTGTCAAGCTAATCGCAAATGCAAAAGCCTTAAATTATAGGTTAGCGAGATTAATGCAAATATCGTATTGGAAATATAACCAATCTTTTTTTTTATGTGCGTGATGTAAATTTAACTCGTTGTGTGGAAGTGTTATTTAAAACACGGAAGTAAAAAAAAGTAAAGTAAAGTTCGTGTTAAAACGTTGTCCGTTCTAGCCAATCCCCGGAAAGGAGCCAGCCAATCACAGAGAAGAGGGCGATAATACCAACCAATCACAGCTGAGGAGGGTGGGACTTGCAGACGGAATGCCATAAGGGATACGTGCGAAGTGACACGAGCAGTCAGTCAAGCTTCGGTTAGAGTTAGTGCTGAGTTTAGTTCTCTTCTGTTTAAAGTTAAAAATTAATAAATAAAATGACTTCTTTGCTGTCCACTTTAAACAGAGGTTTACGCTGTACAGCGCGGCTCTGCAGGGTGTCTCAGCCCCGGGTCGAGTATAAACCTCACTTTATTGCGGGGGGACGGTGGTCGTCGAGGTTCGCGCGCGCCTCCGAGGCGGCGCGCGCTCCAGGTGCGTACAGGACAGGTGTGCTCGTGGCCACCGGCGCGTTCGGCATCCTGGCCGCCGGAGTTTGTCACCTGCGCCAGGCGGAGATGGCGACCAGACTGGTGGGGAAGAAACCGGAGGAGGAGGAGGAAGGAGACGTCGCGCAGAGGTGCAAGAGGTTCATGTCCCCGCCGGTCACCGACGTGCGCGTGCTGGAGCAGAGGAAGAGCGACATGCGCAGCAGGATGGAGATGATGATCATGGAGACCCAGGCTGAGTTCTGCAGGGCGCTGGAGGAGGTGGACGGGGGAACCTTCAAGGTGGACAGCTGGAGACGTCAGGAAGGTGATGGCTCGGGTTTGGATCTCTTCTGATACATTAGGAAACATTCTGGTTACATTCTGATACATTTTCATCCATTTTGATACACTATGATGCATTATAATGCTTCATTGTGCACACTGATAATTTGATACTTTTTGATGCTCTGTGATCATTTCTGATACATTTTGATACTTTCCTATACTTTACGATACATTCTGATACTTTCTAATGCTTTATGATATTTTCTGATACTTTACGATACATTTCGATACTTTATAGTACTTTGATACTTTCTAATATGTTATGATACATTATGATATGGTCACCATCGGCCTCCACCGTCCCTAGTTGGTACAGAGGTTCCGAAATGGATGGTAAAGGTAGAATGCGCAAGCCACAAAAAAAAAAGAAGTAATTTTGTATGACTCTAGTTATTTTAATAGCCATTGCATAAAGTTTAATACTCTTTAAAATAACTAAAGGATTTGTTTTGCTTTAGGTGATAAAGTGTCAAAGTATCATAATGTTTATGATACTTAATGATACTTTTATGATATGCTCACTGTCGGCCTCCACAGTTCCTAGTTGGACTAGAGGTTCCTAGACAGATGTTGGATGGATGATACATTATCATAAAAGTAGAATTTATTGCTGTTGAAATGCACAACCGACAAAAAACAAAACCTGTACTTTCACATGAATCTATAGTTATTTTAATGTTAAAAATGGGATGTCGCTGTGCTTAAAAAGATCATTCACCCCATGCACCATGTGTACCACTGTATTTAGATTTGAGATATTTACTGAATTACAGTTTTGACACGATCTGAACACTGTGTGTGTGTGTTGTAGGGGGCGGCGGGATCAGCTGTGTGTTACAGGACAGTAAGGTGTTCGAGAAGGCCGGCGTGAACGTCTCGGTGGTGTCCGGTCAACTGTCTGAAGAAGCGGCCAAGCAGATGCGCAGCCGCGGGAAGTCGCTGAAATCGAAAGACGGTGAGTGAAGCAACAACCCGCTTCCTGTTTCCTCTCGCACGTCCACACGGTGTCGGCCCTTACTCCTCCCACGCGGGGGACATAAAAGGAGGACCAGCGATGCACTGAAAAGCTTTGTCTTCAAACAACTGTCGCATTCCAGAGCTTGATAAAGTTACAGACCGAATGGTTCTGCTTTTGTTATGTAGAGCGGCTGTTATGGAAAACTCAGTAGTGAAGGCATTGGACTACGGTCTCGGTTTCGAACCTTAGGAACTCAAACCAGGTTTGGCCCTTGAGCAAGGCCCTTAACCGTCAACTGCTCAGATGTACTGTATAATGAGATACAAACAAATGCAGGTCGGATAAAGGCGTCTGTCGTAAAGGTAAAACACCTTCAGACCGATTAGTGTAGTAGTCTACAATACTCACACTATGCTCGAGTGGGGAGAGAGAGAGAGAGAGAGAGTGTCTGAGAGAGACTGTATTACGTGACGTGTGTGTGTGTTCAGGGGGCCTAACCGCCCCGCCGTTATCTGTGTGTTTCAGGGAAGCTGCCCTTCACTGCCATGGGCGTCAGCTGCGTTATCCACCCGAAAAACCCCCACATTCCCACAGTGCACTTCAACTACAGATATTTCGAGGTGGAGGACGCAGACGGTGAGTTTTATCACCTCATCCAGATCCCAGAATCTGTGTGAAGCAAAACTTTATCTAACAACCACACACACGTGCCTGCGTGTGTGTGTGTGTGTGTCTCTCTCTCTCTCTCTCTCTCTCTCTCCTTGTCTCTTTCTCTGTGTCTCTCTTTGTCTCAGGCACTAAGCAGTGGTGGTTTGGAGGAGGAACTGATCTCACTCCGGTTTACATTAACAAAGACGATGCTGCTCTTTTCCACGGTGTTCTCCGTGAAGCCTGTGACAAGCACAACCCTCAGTATTACCCCGACTTCAAGAAGTGGTACGACCCTCCTTACACTCATTGTGTGTGTGTGTGTGTGTGTGTGTGTGCTGGGTGAATACAGACTATACTTCATCGTCTTGAGACGCGCTGCTACAGATGTTCTGGGTCAGTCAGTGACATTCAAAGCCGTATAGTGAGCAGAGATGAACGAATCTTCTGAACGTTTTCTTCTTTTTTAATGTAGTGGTGAGACGGTGTGACGTTCTCACGGTGTGATGAGTTTTCTATCTGTGTGGATGGAAATATCAGCCTTTTAAAAACAAACCTGAGGGGAAACCTTAAGGAAAAATAAACACCCTTTTTAAAATCATGTAATTTTTTTAAGTGTTTATAGGTTGATTCAGAGCTGTGTATTACTCTCAATGCAATATGTTTTTAATCAACAATATATATTTTTTTATTGCTTTCAAACAGAGACGCATTAAAGCAAACATGTAGTGTGCGTTTCAAGTGTACATGTTTACTGTATTTATAAACCCCTTACAAACTAACAGTGAATCAGGACAGGACAGAATATCCCTGAGCCAGTGGGCGTGGGTGGTGTGAGGTGACATCATTTCACTTAAATAAAAGAGAACGCCGGGCCAGGAGGGACGTAAAGGACAGTAATGGACGTTTAGCTGGAGTTAGACGCTTATCTTCCTCATCAGTACTGCAGAAAAGAGCAGTCAGGGGGTCTGGTTGAAGATGTAAGACAATGCAATATATTTTAATCTTGAAAAGTGCCTCTAGCATCTAGCTCATCTTTCAGCTAACTACTGAAGTGACTACAAGCTCATCTTATTATGGAAGAAGTCTCCAGCTTAGCATTAAATCCCTCCTCCTCCTCTTCCTCTTCCTCCTCCTTCTCCAGGTGCGATCGTTACTTCTTCATCAAGCATCGTAACGAGTCCCGGGGTATCGGCGGGATTTTCTTTGACGATCTGGACGGTCCGAGTCAGGAGGAGGCGTTCGGCTTTGTGAAGAGCTGCGCCAAGACGGTGGTGCCGTGCTACCTGCCGATCGTCCGCAAACACCTCAACGACAAGTTCACGCAGGAGGAGAAGGACTGGCAGCAGATCAGACGCGGCAGGCGAGTGGCGCTCGTACCGGTCATCGTATAATATAATAATAACGTATGACATATCGGAGTGTGTTCTAACAGCGCTGTGTGTGTTTGTGTGTGTTTCAGGTATGTGGAGTTTAACCTGGTGTACGATCGCGGCGTCAAGTTCGGCCTCGCTACCCCCGGCTCCAGGATCGAGAGCATCATTATGTGTCTACCTCTCACAGCACGGTCAGTTACCCAACAGAGAGAATTTATAAACAGTGTCTTTAAAAAGGTTCAGTGTTGCCAATTACTCTTAATGGAAAGTAGCCAAATTTTGCTGGAAAATCCACTAGATGGCGCTAAACGATGCCGCGCACGCATAAATCTTCATGACGTTGTGCAGGGGGGGTGGAGGCAACGTTTATATGTCTTACGCTCCAAAAAAAAGTTTTTTTTTTTTACACATTAGAGGGTAAAAAAAAAACAACAAAAAAAAGAGTAAGGTAACCTGAATACATCTTTAACTTTGACTTATGCCTTCTGCTGCCATCTAGTGTTCAAAAAAAGGTAGCGATCAAAGTACTGCATATACTAAACCGAAAAACAGTTAAACAGTTTGAGTTTAAATCCCTCTTTACCCCCTGATCAAGGGATTGTACACCCTACATAGTGCACTAGCTTTTGAATTTAGCGCCATTTGGGATTCGAACCCCGGAACCTGGAGGTTAACAGGTTGAATAAATGTAAATATAAAGTAAACCTTTTTGTAAGTTTCTCAGGACTGTCCACCACCTCCATGGTTTATTCTCCTCACCTAAAAGCTAAAGAGTACCGCTAAGAATTTATAACTACTCTCACCTCCTGTTAATTACACTAAATGGTGTTTGAGGAATTTTTGTTGTATAAAAGCAATAGCAGACTCCAAAACCTCCAGGACCTTGAGTGTGACATTTGCTTAAAAATCACAATCCATGATATGAGCAGAACCCAAGCAAACTTCTGAACACTGTTTCCTTCCAGTCAGATGACCCAGCACACAGGTTCACACCTGGTGTAAACAGGACCTTGGGGACACTTAAATTCTGTTCTTTCCCCCAGATTATAGAGTAAACTTTTCCTGAACTGTTCCCTTGTTCTCTGTGCAGATGGGAATACATGCACGAGCCGGCTCAAGGCACCAAAGAAGCCGAGATGCTGAAAGTTTTACGCAACCCCAGGGAGTGGATCTGAAGACACTCAGACACACTGAGACACACACACACACTGAGACACTAAGCGTCCTTATAATGGTCATAATGCCACTGTTGAGTCAGTTTCAGGCTCGTCTCTGTCGCTGGATCTCTCCGGGGACGTAACTGAGATTTCATTGTTCTCTGCCTTTTTTCTTCCGTCGCCTTGCTATAGCTAACTTTCCTTTCCACAGCCGTCCCTTATCTATCATGATAAAGTTTTTATACGCATATTATTAGCTCCGTATCTCTTGTTTAACGTCGCTTCTTTTGTTTCGCGCAAGATTTCTGCTGATTTTCAATACCAGTTTTATTACTTTTTTTTTTTTTTTTTGTGATTTTTGTCCCTCTTGAAAGGAATTGAAAGGCAGCTACTCTTCTTCTGTGGTTTATTTTTATTCTTCCTGAGAAAGCAGCTGTTACAATGATGACTTTAGTGTATGATTTGAAGTAAAATCCTGTTCGTCTGATGGAAAAATAGGTGCATTTGTAATCATGTCATAGAAAAATTTATAAGAATATTATAAACGTTTTGATTTGTAAAAGGACCTTCTGAGTTGGTGAAGCTCTGGCATTGAGCTGTTGAAGTAATATTCTTGTAGAATCCAATTCTGAGAACTGAGCTTTATTAAAATTGTAGAATGCAGCTTTAAGCAGCGTTTCGGTTCGTTTTGCCGTGTCCGTCCACTACTCGATCAGAAAAAGACGCTCCATCTTGGAAACGGATTTTACAGATAAAGATCATTGTTTTAGATGAACATATTTATGGAAGTCTACGTGAATTAGAAATATTTAACAGAAGCACTTAGACTTTTATTATATAAACGGAGCTTCGTGTTCATGAGATTATATCATTCCCGTGTTACAGAGAGACGAATAATGAGCTGAGCCTTTATTTTAGAGGAAAAGATTTCAAATATTGTCTTTGCTTTTGATAAAAAAATAAACAAATTTTGAACTTTTATGCTTTGACAAATCTCAAATAAATAATGTCTAACACTCTCTGGTCTTGATGTTTATCAGCAGTTGGCATCCACTACTGCCACCTTCTGGTCTTGATCTCTTTTTAAATCCTCTTTTCCAGTCCTGTCCTCCTTAAGTGTTAGTTATTACTGGAGCCTTTCAAATGGCAAGCAAGAAACCCAACCCCGAGCCACCAGTGCAACATTCTGCACAACTTTGTGATGCTAATTCATTTATACAACTCATTTTCTTTGGTATATATATATTTTGACATTTTTGTGGGAATTGAACCTGAGGCAGATGACCTCACAAATGCCTCGTCCGTTTTCAGTAGCACATCCAATATCTCTTTCACCTCTAAAATACTTTACAGACTAAACAGAACTGGGAGCTCAACATCGCTATGGTGACACGGTCCCATAGTAGTTCGCACTGTGTCCTTGCACCTCCAGGGTCCTGGGTTCGGTTCTCGTCACGGGGTTTGTGTGTCATGAAGTTTGCATGTTCTGCAAAGATGTGCAGGTTAGATCTTCCCAAATTGCCTGTACATGCCCCCCCCCCCTCCGTATAACATAAGCAGTATAGAAGATGCATAATTAATCATCTCACCACTTACTGTCACAAAGCGCTGACACTGGAGACTCCTTCCATACATGGTACATAAACACATTTATCCTTACAAATAAAAATCATTCATTAAGGAAGTAATAAAATATCCAGAGCATGTGCTGTAGACAGCCCTGTGAATGATCTGTTACTATGGAAACTAACGTACTTGAACAAGCGCATTAATATAAACCTGCACTGCTGTAACAGAGAACACCTTCTGACCAATCAGAACGCAGGAGTCAACATCACGCAGTGTTACAAGCAAATATCACAATGTCTCTTAAAAACTAAACAAAAACCACATGACACGGGGCAAAAAAACAACATTTATTACATAAAAATCCAAGCTCAATAAGATTCCGAGACATATTTTCCTATATTATATACACACTTTAATATTAAGCTTAAGCTGAACTAAAGTCACACCTCCACACATTCACATCACTTTCTACACACACAGCACATTAAGGAAAACAGTGAAGAGCTGTTGTTCGTGACACGGTTTAACAAAATAACAAGTGAGGAAAAGGAGAGAGAGAGAAAGAGAGAAACAGCCTTTTCCATGGTGTGTATCATTTCTAATAATAATTCTACACAATAATGAGTATTACTCTTATAAAAGTGCATTCACACATCATATTAGGATCAAAATTGCATTTTGTTAAGTTGTTATAATACAAACACACGCACACACACAAATCCTGTAAAGGCTTTGTGAAAGCATGCTCAATTTCTTAGAAAATCAGCCTGTAGGCTTAAAACATTTTTTAAATCTAACTTTACTCACTGCTTCCTGTAGGAGGCGCTAAAGCTCCAAATCTCAGCTCTTATAAACCTCAAATGTCCCAGAATCATCGAACAGCATTGTTAATAAATGGTTGAGCGTGCATCCTGAACATACACACACACACACTATAGCACAGCATTATTGGAAAACTCCACCCTGAAACACATCCATTGTGTTTATATACTAACCTACTTCTAAAATGTTCAGTGAATCTGGTGCCAGTTCCTCTTTTTCATGTGTTAGGATGGGAGACTGGCATTTTCTGAACCACTGTGATGTCGCAGGAGTACGTTGCCACAGTTTAAACTGAAAGCACAGTTACAATGGAGTTTTAACGGGAGAAAAATATTTCAGTGATCCTAACCTAGAAGTGACAGCAGTCATGTTCAGCGGTTAGTTCCTCAGAAAGAAAAAAAAACAAAATCTTTAACAAAACATTTAACAAATTCTTGAAATGTTAATTTGGTTTCTGTGTGGCTTTTTGAACAAACTGCTCTTTCACGTCAGTGAATTTTCTGAGTGGGAAAGTTTCAAGTCGTCATGAACGCAGCATTAATTCAACTGCAGCAAAATCAGGCAAGCAAACAAATCAAACAAACAAAAAAACTAAAAAGAAAAAAAAAAAGTCAAAAATATTTAATCAGGGTGGAGTTTTCCTTTTCTGGGTCACCTATAAGTTAATCTTTATGTACTTATTTAACATTCAGTCTGGGAAAAAGTTTGCTTCTTTAGTTTGGCACTAGAGCTACAAGGCTAACGTAGCTAAGGAAATGAAAGTCACCTACGACCTTCTCAGTAAATATCTGCCTGGAGCAGAAAGTAAATCTGTCATTTCTAAACAATAACACGAATCTGAACGCTGTACTGTCATGAGGACGTCTGTCTTAGACAAACCCCCCAGACTTCGCCTCCTAAAATATCTATATATTATACTTACATTTTTGGGAGAAGATTTTGGGAGACGCGTCTTGGCTCATGGACTGCGTTTGGGGTAAAAACTAAATTCTGTAAATTTCTTCAAACTGAGCAATTCCTTAAATTGTGAACATGACGTAAACATTTGGACATTTTGAGAAAGGCGTCCGAATATGGCTTTGAGCAATCTGAACATAAAAGAAAAAAGAAAATAAAAATCCAAAACTTAAAAAATTTAAATCCTCATTTTCCCCAGAGAGATGTTAACATCTGTATTTAATAAAATATATATATATATTTAGAAAAGAAAAATCGCACACACTCCACACACACCTCCAAAGTGTGCAACAACACACTTATCTACATTAGAAGTTCAAAAACAGTGTTAGTGAAATCCAGCAACGCAACACGTTTTAAGGTGATTAAAGCGAAAAAACAAAAACAAAAAAATTATAAACACAAAAAGTGTGCTGCTGTACGATGTCAGTGGCCTAAACAGAGTTCTTACAGTCTGTGTGTTTATTCACCTGAATTCACCTCCTCTAGCATTAAAAAAAATATTTATTTTTAATAAATTCACTTTGTGGGGAAAAATACTGTAAATAATACAAAAATAGTGCATAGCAAATTGTCCGCTTTTGTCAACAGTCCTATCGAACTTTGTAAATTCACAGAAAATAAACTGTGAAACATTTTAGCCTGATTCACAATAATATAATATTTTTTCTCTCTTTTAAAAAGACTATGTAAAAGTAATTAACGTAAGGTAATTAACATTTGATCTGATGTTTCACAAACATCCACAGAAATCAGGTTACAATCTGCAAATCTGTCCGTATTCAAAGAAGACGCCGAGTATTTTCATGGATGACAATACAGTAAATAAAATGTTGTTGTTTTATAGCTACATTAATCCTCGAACTCATTCACTAACCCTCCGTTTTAGTGTGGTTTAATCTCAGTATACGTTCCTGTAGAACAGCGCGTCCTGAACGGTTTTATTCCTCTAACACCGCAGCAATGCGCCGACTATTACTTTTATTTACTGTACAAACAACATGACGTACCCTTTTATCTATTTACAGTTATGTTATACTCGTTATGTTGCACTCGTTCCCTCACCAGACGTTCTTTTATTTTCTCACTGAGCCCTATTTTGCATTTCTGTTGCAAAATCAATATCACATTTATATGTAAAACTGTAAATGTGTAAAAACCTAATACATGGAGAAAAAAATGTGAAAATATGTTCACAGACAAATTCCTGTAGTATAAGAGGAAGCGAGCAGCTGCTGATGAGTTGCCTAGCACGACACTTAATCAGAGACACGATCGGTCTGAAAATGCGGCTCCGTCGCATCATCGCTCTGGCGCTTTTGTGAGTTATTTGCATAAGATGTTGTCGGGTTTGGATTTCACAGTCGCGAGCACATGGAAAACAGACCGTCGCTATTTGCTGGTGTGAACGGCGCTAAAATGCTAACATCGTCTTGGCTTGGCTGCAGCATTGCACAGATTAGTGCTTACTCTCCTCGAACACACTCGTTTCCTATTGATTAGGTGTGTTAGATAGAGCGCACGCACACACACACACATACACACACACACCCACACTCCGAGTTACAGCTATCGGATCATGTTGCTACTGTTGCACTAATGTAAGGAGCTGGAATATCGGAGGGAAAAAAGAAAAGAATCCTGTGACTCAGATGGTTTGGCTTGATTTCAGGGTTTCAGGCCCATCGGCAGTGAAGCCTGATGAGCAAAGACAGTGAGGCGGCTCACTCAGATAAATCACTACTGCGGCAGCGGCGGTGCTGGACAAGCTGTAGCATTTTACACTTCTTACGAACTGCATGATACACGTGACTGATCATGATCATTCTTAAGCAACAAAACCAGTTTGTTTTCTTCGTCACAGTTTAGTTTTACAGATTTTGGATTTATCTTTTCCTACAGTATAGGATGCCACTTTTGCTTGTTTATTATTGTTTCTTATTATTGTTATTAAAAAATTGCCTTATTCAATTTGTCATTGTCATATCTTTGCCCTGAATATTTTTTAACCAAAAAAAATTAATCCTGTTCTGCACTGGATAATTATGGCTGTGAGTGTTTTCTCTCATTCAAATGAGTTTGTATTTTATTATGAGAAGGTGCATCTTATACTGATATATATATATCCTATGTAAACCTGATTATATGGTACATTTCTGTATAAAATTATTATTTTTTTCCTCCTCTGTTGGAACTTGAGCGTAGTTATTAAGAGCGTGTATTATTGTGTGCTGGTATTAGATGTATTAAAAGGTCTCTTTCAGCAGTAAACAGGTGAGTTACAGTACATTTACAATTAGTCTCTCGCTACAACCGGCGTTGAGTAAACCTCAAAATTGAGGGTGTGTTGTGATTCGAACGTGATTCACTTGGCCTGCCCAATCACAGCGTTGCTCACAGAATCTCTGATGATGTCATCGTACTGGGGTGGAGGCTCCGCCTCGACGTGGATGTCCATGTGACCCACGGCTTCCTCGTAAGACGGAGGAGGATCCGCAAGGCTGATCTGCCCAGGTGTGATGTCATCACCCGAGTAGGCGGGGTCGGGCTGGTAGCTCTGCCCCCACTGATCCATGGAAACGACGGCGAGGGCGGAGTCTCTCTGTCCAATAGCTGGGCTGCGCTGGGATCTTTTGCGCGCGTGGCACCTCCACACGGTAATCGAGACGCCGGCGACAAGAATCAGCAGCAGCAGCAGGGGCAAGACGAGGTACAGGGAATTGCCTCCGCCCACTATGGACTGAAATCCTCCGGGCGTGGGGCTGCTCTCCCGCTGATACTCCTCCCAGAATCGTCGCTGCAGCCAATCACACAAGCAAAAGGGAAAGGGGTCGGATTAAATCTCATAGAACACGCTTTTCTAAAAACAAGAAACCTTCAATAGTGAAAAAAAAACAACAAAACAAAAACAACAACAACAAAAAAACACGTAAGAAAAACATAAAACTAAAACTAAATAACATAAAACTAAAACATCTAAAAACATAAGAAAACTCATACTAATGGAAAAGATGTAAATAGATATGAGGGTGTCGCAGTGTCTCGTCACGGGTAATGATTCTCTTGAAGAAACTTTCACCTTCCTTAAAGTGTCAAAATCCAAATTTTGTTTAAAGATATCCAAACACGTCTGTGAGTTGTTTCAGCATGAGGTACGCCCTCAGACCATGCTGATCTTCTTTCTTCTTTAAGTGAGGAAAGGTTTTGCTCGCACTGTAGTTACACATAAACTAATGCAAAACTTTCGCACATGCACAGCACTGACTGTAGCCTTGAATTGAAAAAGCACTAAAAAGACTGTGCGGCCATAGTGCAGATAATTTTTGACTCACCCTCATATTAAAATGATAATAATAATTATTATTATTAAATGTAAAACTATTGAAACCAAAAAACCAAATCCAAACACCAAACTAAAATTAAACACAAATTTAAAAAAAGAAAAAAAAAATCTGCATTAAAAAGCAAGATAAAAGAAAGACATGCTAAGAAAACCCAGCTAAAAAATCTCAAAATGTAAACTACTGGTGAAAAACAAAAAAGAATAAAAACAAAGATAAACCCACAAACTGCGGGAATCTTTTTCTTAGGAACACGGCTGGTTATTTATGAAGTGAATTCGATCACATTCATTTACCAGTGCACATTTTAATTAAGCAGCAAATGTTGATCGCTAATAAAACAGGTCAAGATGCTGTTTCCACGGGAACAACGCTCTTGCGAAAATCACTAAGTTCTCTCCAGACGTCTGTTTTCTACTGCGGTGCACTAGAAGCGTGTGTAATTTTAGACGCAGCTCCAGGCTACACAGAAACTCCCTGGCCTTCACCAAGCTGTCGGACGTCAGAAGCAGACGTGTCAGGTTTCTTTCAACTTTTGAGCACTGAATACGCTCTCTGAGGTGGGGGAAAATGTTGTACCTGCGATCTGTATCATTTTCAGAAAAGGGATTTTTTTTTTTTTAATCGAGTCACTTGTTTTCCTGCCAGTTACGTAAACAGCTTCATAGCAGGAAATAATAGGAATAATATGAAATTTCTATTTGCTTCCCAATCCAGCGCTTGATTCCCGAAGGGTGAGGGGACATGGACAAAGCGGAATGTTCTCTGAGCTATTTGTAAAGCGCAATCGGGGGAAAGCAGGTGCATCAAGTTTCCCATTTCAGAAAGGTCAAATTATTGGCCTGCATCAAGCAAAGAAAACAACTAAGGAGATTGCTGAAATGACTGGGTTATGAATGGTCCAAAAAGTCTTCAGAATAATGACTGGAGTTTGGAGCGATGGAAAAAGTCATGTGGTCTTATGAGTCCAGATTAGGGCTGGGCCGATAAACGATATCATATCGAATCGCGATTTATTTGATTTTAAAAACGATGAAAAGCTCTAGACAT
>JAQMYK010000039.1:1790876-1804289 GCA_030014345.1 Clarias buthupogon | reverse complement strand
ACCCTCAAGCTGGTGGGCCTGGTGTGCGTGCTGCTCGCGCTGTGCCTGGATGTGGGCGCCGTGCTGAGCCCCGCGTGGGTCACCGCCGACCAGCAGTACTACCTGTCCCTGTGGGAGTCCTGCTGGAGGGCCAGCGGAGAGAACGCGTGGCGGTGCAGCAGCACGCTGAACACGGGTGAGCCAGCGCTACACACACACACACACGCACACACTTTAACCAAACAAAGCAACCGGATGATGCACTTCGATCCTGGATATCTTTAATACAATGTAACATAATATAGATTTCATGATAAAAATGTATTAAAGTATCGCCAGGATCGTTTTATCACAATTTATCGAGCAGCTTCAGTGATAAATGCAATGCAGGAGTGCTTTAAGATCTTTACACATGATTGTTGTTTACAGTACTTGTTTGTTCATTCATCTCCCACAACTAAGTGTTTTATTAGATTTAATCATGAGATTAAAAACTTGAGATTAAAACATTTTGATTTGTCATCAAAACATCAAAAATCATGTGATTTGTTTATACACAGTCTTTTTTTTAATCAAATATGCATCAATTAGTATGCTTAATGAATTCTTACTACATCTTTTTTGTTGAATGAAGAAAATAGTCTGCATTGTTAAAAAAATGCATGGTATGATAAAAGAAATTTTTCTAATCTAAAAAAATCCAACAATCATTGGCATTTCATTTGTAGTTTCTTTTAAAATAGGGCGTGTGTATTTGTATATTTTTAATAACCAAAATGTTACATATTAGTTTAAAAATATTATTTATATTGATCATGAGTTATAGAGGAAATTATTTCAGGACATGAAACCTTCTTGGATATAAGGTATGACATGACCTGAATGAATGTGAAGTGGGCGGAGCTTAAAGCAGTTAATGTAGTGACTGAAAACTGCAAAAAGAAACATAAAATAAGCACTTTGCTCTTAGTGCTGTAATTTTGTCTTAATACAGTATGTTTTAAGACAAGGCACATTATTGAAGCAATTTATTAAACAATCTGACCCAAATTCTTTCTACTTTCTTTAAATCGATATAACCTGTAAGCGAATACTGTTGCACATTTATTTTAAATCTTGTATGGTTTAAGCAGTAATGCTGATTTCGTGTTTTCATGGATATTGTTGTGTTTCCCGGTGTCAGGAGCGAGTTTATTGATGTAGGTATAAAGTTACAGTGTGACTAAAGCACTGAATATCTATTTATAGATCAGTTATTTAATAACTCTCTGCTAAAATATATATTTTAAAATAATTAATGAATTTGATGGCACAGAAGCCAGATTCTGGAAAAATATTTGCAGTCGAAATTATAAAAACGGTCTACTGTAGAACGGTACACTGTCCTGCTGAGTGCGGTCAGTGTCAGGATATCTGTTGTGTATCTGTGTGTGTGTTTGTGTGTGTGTGTATGTGTGTGTGTCAGACTTTATTGCTTTATTGATGAGAGTGTCTCATGTTACAGCAGCTCATCTCTGTGTCTGTCAGCGCATCGATCAGTAATTTTGAGACGATTTGGATGTAAACAGTGTCATTATGTTATTCTATTCTATAATAATATAAAATCATTAGTATATAATTACATATATACGTATACTTTTACATATACGTCCTTAGGCATTGAGTTGTCAGGTCAGGGTTGACTTAAGGCTGTAGACCATTAAAAAAAAGAATTAAAAAACATAGGATATGGATATGTATGGCTGAGCACGTCCTCTGAAATGAGAGTTCAGGTTAAGCATCTAAAATGTGTTCTGGGATTATATAATAAAAAATAAGGATGCATTAAAACTCATAATGGTGTCAGGGATCCTTCTGGTATTGAACTCATTTACTCCTGCTCGTAAAAAAAGAAATAGCAAGGTTTGCTACCATATGACTGCATTCTGTGAAAACAAGTATTTTAGTAACCACTCTTTAATATATAGAACGTTAGGATGTGGGAATTAATAATGCGCGCTCTAATAAAGGTATTTTAAGAGCAGTTCACTTCTGAGAGAACTGAGTCCTGAGCCACACCCTTCCTTAACGCATTCCTGACCAATCAAGGTTGAGATGGCCGTCTTCATGTTGTCACGTAATTTTTACACCATGACGTCTTAAAAAGAGCCAAATAACATGTTCCATGCTTTTACTGATGAATTCACGCTTAGTACATTACTCGTTTTGGTATCAGAATTCACACTGGCATGTTAGGAAAAAATATGAAAACGCTAAAATAATTAGCAAGCAAGATATAACAGAAAAAAACAAGCAATGATTCAGAAGTCTATAATGAAGAGTTTTTTTTTTTTATCTCAGTGCAATCTAAGATAGCTCTTATTCTAAGTTCAGAACAAGACCCTAAATGGATAATTCACTGTGGCAGAATTTAAGCAAGGGTTATAAGAGACGTCTCGGACCATTCACTGTTCTATGGGCCACAAAACAGCCTGGAATGATGACTGTGAACTCCTCTAAATCTGGCTGCCAGGACACCACCATGACTTAACCCTAATGAGGCCGTATCTCAGGAGTGATATGGCCCAGATCTTCAAAGTTTTCTCCTAAAAATGTAATACTGCACAAACTTTAAGCAGGATGCCTCGTTTTTTTGGCTCTAATTTGATCACGCGTAGCTATAGCTGGTCTATCCATCTTTAGCAGTTCAGTTCTAAAGCTAGCAATGGCAACTTTTTGCAATTTTAACAATACGAAACAGTCCAGGGAATGAAATTAGTTTACTTTGCTCTAGCTAAACCGCGTGCGCAATGAATAGACAAACAACTTCATTTCTTACAAAGTAAATACATCATCAAGATTTTTTTTTCCCTTAAAAGACAAATGAAGTCCTCTAAACATGTCACATATTTAGTGTGGTTTAAAATGAATATTTTGAATATTTACAGCAGGTGCTAATCACTCATCGCTAGTTCATTTTCTGTTCTTCGCTCTCTTTCTAATTCACCAGTCGTTGCTCTCAGACAATGTGGGAATGTCACAGCAGGCCCAGCTGGGATTTCTTTCTGCTTTTGTTGCCCTGAAAATGGGCTTTTTGTCAGGGTTCAGTGAGAAGGGAGGCTAACTTGGCCATGCTAACTCCCCCGAGACATTGGTGTGCACGCAGATTAGTTACCACGGCAACAAGTGGCCCGTTTCCCACCGAGTTAAAGAAACTTAAGACACTTTGTTATCGCAGGTTGACGTGGCTCACGGTCCTAAATGGATAAGAAAAGTGAATGTTTCAGATGTTTCCAAGGTTTAAAGGTCGTTTGTGGGGGAAAAAAACAACTTTTTTTCCCTGCTTTTTGGTCTACAATAAAAGTTTTGTTTGACTTCACGTAAATGCCTGAAGCGGCAGAGACAGAGCCCGGAGTCGGAGCCATTTCCACTCCTCCAGAGATTTATCGATCTGAGCCGCATCATAATCCGTCACTATACTTATTCTGGTATTTTCCCCGTGTGTCATACGCTGTGCATTAAACAAATCTCATTAGCTTTGCAATTACCGCTCGGCTAACGCGGTCCTCTCCTGAACGCCTGTATCGACTCGCTGACCACACGGCTTGTCCTGGATAGACGTTTTACTGAGAGATTTGTTTGCATTAAGGATTAACTATTAAATTAAGGCATTAATATGCTCTCTCACAGACACACACGCCACAAGACAGAGGAATTTGGTTAGAGTGTGTGAGAATGTACTTTTTGTGCTGACGCAGAATGTGAAGGGCATATGTGAAGCTAATTTCTGTTCTCCACAAGTCTCTGTGTGTGTGTGTGTGCGTGTGTGTGTGTGTGTGTGTTTGGACCTGTCCCTGTTTCAGGACTATTTTTAACACCCCCCTCCGCCCCCCCCCCGTCCATTTTCCCTCACCACACACAAGTGCAAAATATCCACATCGTGACATTTTAATTATGATGTTTAACTGACACTTGGATGGACTGGATGGTTTCTGATAAATGGAAAAAAATGGGCGGGGCTTCAACAGATTCAAAACCAAACGTATTTGATATGCAAATTATTGATGTATGACAACATAATTCGATAGAATGTGATAGGCTAGCTAGCTGGTTGACAGAAGTCCTGGTTGTTATGGTAACGGTTTAACGGTTGTTAAAATGACAATAAGGAAAATAAATTCAACAGCTTTTAACCGATCAGGACTGATATGCAAATTGTTCCCGGATGACTACAGAACGTGTGTGCTATCAAAAAAAATATTAGTATCTTTGTTAAATAGTTAAAAGTAAAATAATGACGATGATGGTGGACAAAGTAATTTAAACAGCTTTCAGCCAATCAGGATTGAAATGTACTGAAATGACAAACCTGTCACAGAAACTGCGTGTTAAGCTAGCTCGCTGTTTCGGCTAATGTTACGGCATCTTGTCAGGTCATGAATTGTTAGTTGTTGTTTTTTTGTATAATTAAAAGAAATTATGCAAGCAATTTACTATTTACTTTTTTGTGGAGGTAAATCTTAAGATTATGTAAAACATTAAACATCTATTATAAAAATGTAAAATCAAATGAAATAAAATAAATCAATGTATTATATAATTATTACATAGTATGGTTGTAGTTTTAGATTATATTTATTTCGCTTATCCGCAACTTTTTTCCTGGTTTGATAAGAAACCTTAAAGGAGACCTTTAGAAACACGAAAAACATGGCGAAAGTTTTGGAACCATAAACGACTGCTGATTGTACCCAAGACAGGAAGTCTGCCCAACCAAGGGTGCGTCGAGAACAATATTGGAACGGATCTCACATCATCGTGACTGACTCTCATCGCTCTTTTCATCACGTATGTTGGCATATTTTTATTTTTTCCTGCTCTCAGACGTCTCGGTTTGAGGGACCGGAGGGCGTCGCAGTAAACGGATGAGATATAGATTTCACTAATTAATGTATAGATTCTTATCAGTATTTCTCCTTTCTGTGATCCTGCAGGTTTGTACCATTTTTTCCCTATCGGATAAGATCTCGTTCTGCTCGGATTCCTCGGAGCGCACGTCTCAAGGTGCTTCAAAGACGTCGTGATTTTAAGAAACATTTTAAGAGAGCTCAGACCCGGACATCGGGTCTGTTATGACTTACTGTACTGACAGACGCGTTCGTAAAGCTAAATGGTGACCATTATATGGTAACGTGGGCTCGTTTATGTTCCATGCACGAACCCCCGAAACCATTTACGAGCGTATAATATTAAGAGCGAGTGCTTTATGGTGGGGGAAATGATGTCGGTCTTTAGGTTGAGCTTTATAGTTGATGTAGAGGCAAAATAAAAGGGAAATGAAAAATGATTTTTAATGAGATGTTCAGTGTCTCTTTCTACAACTTATTTTTTTTTAACTTTTAACATTCATCTTCACTGAGGATGATGATGCCATATACAGCAATTTCGCTCAGGCCTCAGGGGAAATAAAGAATGTTGGAATGTTCATTTCTTCAGGCTACTGGACCTGCTGACGGATAAAAATAGGACTGGAATGTAATGTAGAGAGAAAAATAGACCATTGGGACACTTTCACACTGATTAGACCGATTAATGCATTTTTTTTATTGGTACAGTTTTACAATGCGTGTTCTATAGGAACTGAAATGCAGATAAATGAAACAATAACTGTAGCCTGTGGTGTGTGTAGAAGCGCTCTACACAGAATGTTCTCGTGCTTGTTTGAATGTTCAGAATGTTCGAATGTGTTTGGATGGAAAAATCTAGAAGAAATCATCCAAGTAAACAAATATATTTCTCTAACCCATGTACGGTCCCAGTCAAAAGTTTGGACACCCCTTCTAATTCCATCTTAGTGGTTAGCACTGTCGCCTCTGGTCTGTGTGCGTGGAGTTTGCATGCCCCGTGCCTGGTGGATTTCCTCCTGGTACTCCAGTTTCCTCCCACAGTCCAGAGACATGCAGATTAGGCAAATTGGTGTTCCCAAATTGACCATAGTGTGTAAATCACAATCGAGTGTCAAACTGGCAACCTGGCCCTTAAGTAACTGCCATAGAAACGACGGATATCTCTCCAGGGTGGGGACTATCCATCAGTGGATGGCACGTGAACGGACCCTATCCCTATCCTTCTAACTCCATGGTCTTTCCTGCTTTTTATTTCTTTCTAAACTGTAAAACAATGCTTAAGGCATCCAAAATATGCTATAGTCTCCTTTGAACAATTGATACGGAGATGTGTCTGCTACTTATAATCTGTAAAGCCTTCATAAAGGCTCTAATCTTGACAATACTGTTCTTGCAAGAACTGTTCCCAGAACAGCTGACCTTCATGTCTTAAAATAACAACCGATTGTTGTTGTTGTTATTGCTTAATTTCCTAATGCCGTAAGTGTTATTTCATTGTTTTGTCTTCAGTATTGCTGTAGAATGTAGAAAATAAACCCAAATTTGCATTCAAACATTTGACTGGTACTGTAAATACATTACTATTTGTATATTTTGATAAATTTTTACAGTCATGGGTGTATTTTATTCCTTAGATTGTGTATAAGTTGACTTGCTTTTGAGTTATTAAGGTTTTAGTGTGATGAGTCAAACAGGTTAATAACTTTAATGACTTTAATAATAAATATAACAACTTCGAAACATTTCTTGTGTCACGTCGTGTGTTTGTTTTTATCCGTTGGTCCAAATTTCCAGAACACTGCAACTATATTTCTGTAGCACTACATCGGACACACACAAGTAACTATAAGTAATTCTGTTTTCTTAAATGGTTACGTCTCTAAAATGATCAGGTTCATAAATTTAGAGCTTTATTTACAACCATGTTTCACTGAAGTCATGAAAATGGTAGTTCCCATTTTCCATACCATGAAAGCGGTAATACTTACACTTCAAGGGGAAATCATAGTAAAAGATACAGTATATATTATTTTCCTTAGTTGAGACACACACACACACACACATACACACACACATAAACAGTACAGATACAGTGTATAAAAATATTTATCTTCTTTAAAACAGTACAGTATTTAGAAATCCAAGATTGGCTCAATATTGTGCGTAATAACACACTGCAGGTCATGCTGTTATAGAAAAATGATCCAAGTTATGTGTTGTGATACAGTTTAGAGCGAAGTGGAGTCACTTACCATTCTGAAGTTGGTTATTTACCCATAACATCAGGTCCTGAGCTGTTTTATTTCCCTTATATGACCGAAATTGATTGATTGGTTGATTGAACAGCACGTGATAGCTACATTTTATTAGTTTGTAGATACATTTAACGTTGTGGAAACGTTTCCTGTTCTTACTTACAATATAGCAGCTACAAACAATGATTTTTAGTTACAGTTACAACTTTACTTTTGATTGTTATAAAGCTCTGACACTGGAGACTCCTTCCATAAATGTTACAATGTTGCATTCTTCTTAAAGAAAACTTTGTTATTAAATGTCATATAATTTTTCTGTCCACCATTACACCAAGTCCCCATGAACGAGCAAACTCTCAACCCTCTAATTCAAACCCACACACGCTGAATAGCCAAGCCTCAAATATCTGGAACAGCAAACATCCCTCCGTTCCACATTAGTTTCTCTCTGGTTTATTTTTCGAACATAACACCACTACACAGGAACAACCAATGCCTACAAAAGCTCATTTCATGCTAATGTGCAGCTAAACTCTGAGGTCCAGGCATTATTTCCCAATTTGCTGTTGTTGGCTACTTTGCTAATATCTCATGCTAATAGAGTTGTGGTTGAAAATCTATGAGCGCAAAATATTTTTCTCATGCACGGGCATCTTCGGGGGGAACGTTGTTGTGATTGGCACGGGAGTGTGATTTCTGCTTTGTGGCAGGATTAGCATCTGAGTCATCACGCTCTTTATTTCCCTGGTCTGTTAGCAGTGCAGTGCTAGAAAGAAGAAGTAGATAAAAAAAATCCTTTTTATTCTGTACATCCATCTTTAATCTCAGCAAGTGTTAATAAAGTGTTTTACACCTCGTCTCTCAGGAACTGCTGTGCAGCTTTGAATGTGTTTGATTGTGAAGTAAAAAAAAAAAAAGAGTCGATACAGCGAGCTAAATACAGTACCTAGCGAATGTTTGAAAGAATTTTCATTTTGTGGAAATTTCCATTGTGCTTGTTGAGAAGGAGTGGAAAACAGAAAAAAATAGAACATTAAAGAAACTTTTATTCTATTTTTTTTTTTTATTTTACTAAAAACATTAATTGAAAAACAAAACACTGGCTTCTTGTGATAAATATAACAAACATATTATATTTATTTGAAAGGCTAGAAAATTTTTTTACCTCAGAAACTAAAAATTACCTCACGTTTTCTCTCTAACATCACCTCAGCTAGCAATTCTGGCTAATTTTAATCCTGTGATTTCAAAGCTAATGCAGCAATTTTTAGCATTTCGAGTAACACACATGAACAAGTTTACTAACTAGTTTACTATATTTAACGTATTTGCAAATGTTCAGTGTTCTTACTAAGATAAGAATAATTAAACTGGTATAAAGATCCTTAATTATTATAATTGAATAAAGATTTTAATCGCAATTTGGACCCGAGCAATTTTATAAAAAAAAATTCTTAAAAGGCTGGAAAAAAAAAAAATAATGCATAGTCAGGAATTTATGTAAGTTTGTCACCAATTTTAGTATTTGTTTAGTTTTTTTTTCTTTTGAGCTTGTAAGTACAGTAAATATCATCAAG
Source organism: Clarias buthupogon (assembly GCA_030014345.1). Taxonomy (NCBI): domain Eukaryota; kingdom Metazoa; phylum Chordata; class Actinopteri; order Siluriformes; family Clariidae; genus Clarias; species Clarias buthupogon. The sequence continues at coordinate 1,795,592 of JAQMYK010000039.1, read as the reverse complement.
CCTTGTCTTCATGTGACCATTAGCATAAGGAATTATTTTCTTTAGTATTTCTTTTTATTCATATTTATTCCTTACGTATAAGTTTTTATTTTATTTTTTTAAGGTCACTGGCGGTCGTATAAGCATTTCACTGCAATTTCGCACTGTGTATGACTGTGTATGTGACAAATAAAATTTGAATTTGAATTTAAATTATACCATGGTCCTGTATAGGGACATGTTATGTAGTACAATGGAACTTTTGACAGTACCATGATAAGTATTTGCTCATATAATACACATACCACAGCTACGGTAGACGAAGCCTACTACTGTGGTACATACTTTGGTACAACGGTACTGCTGTACTAATGTCTGGTACTACTATGTATTATAGTATTGTACCATGGAACAAGTATCAGGATACTCTCAAAAATAATAATTTATAGTTGTTTATGTACCATAATAGTAACATATGTACCATGTTGTTGTGAATCTTTCGAGTAACATATATGTATCTCTCTCACTCTCTCTCTCTCTCTCTCTCTCTCTCTCTCTGTATATATATATATATATATATACAGAAAATAGTATATAAAAATAATAACATAAAAAAAAAATATTATATATATAAAGAAAAGAATGAAATGAATATGTACAAATGTATGTGAATGAGGATGAATATTACTGGATAGACTAGTGCAATTTAAGATTCGCAACTGCGTTATAGCCACTGAAAGTGACAGCAGTGCAGAAAGTGAGTGGTGCAAGACTGAGGTAATGAGAGTCAATGCAGATGAGGGGACATGATGAGATGATAAATAGATACGACTGTGAACACTCAGTCTGGTATGTGTAACTGAGGATGAGTAGTGGTTGAGGGACCGTCTGACCCAGAATCCCAATCATGTCCCCAGGCACCGTAGAGAGGTGTTAAAGCATTGTTTGGCCATGGGAGCAAAGGATTTCCTGACTAGTATTGTTTGCCACTGAACATGCTCTTCTGCTTGGCAAAAGCTCCATACAGAGGGTGACTGGTGTTGGGCATGATGGACAGCATTATGTTCAAGGTCCCATAGTATGGTGTCATTGTACCATGTTTTTTTACTTACTAAAAATCGGTGTCAATGTGGTATCTTGGTATCTCTATCACCATGGTATTTACACTGGCTCTGCTATAGTAACATTAGCAGTGCCGTTTTGCCGTTTATTGTACTCTCCAAAGCACTATACTTTGGTGAACACCATGGTACTTATTGGGTACCATAGTGGCTACTAAAGTTCAGCAGGTATTCAATGTGGTACTCTATGTACTATACCATACTAGTAGTATATACTAACCTATGTAACCTATGTGTAAAATTCGCCAGTCTTCCCTCTTTTCTTTACTTTCCTATACCGGAGTGACATGAATCCGCTCTCGTACCTGGTGTGAACAAATGTCTGCACAATGAAGTGCATATATAGGTGTCGGCACATCTCTCCTGATTACCTTGTGGCAGTGTTGCCTAGCAACCGTGCGTGAGGGTGACCGCAGATCTGCCTGAGGTGAAGTTGCCCGTGGATTTGTCGCGAGACCTGCGGCGTATGTACAGACATACCATATTAGATACCTGCTGAACTTTGATAGGAGCTGTGGTACCCAATAAGTACCATAGTATTGACCAAAGTATGGTAGTACACACCATAGTACTACCATGGTTAACGATGTTATATTATGGTGTGTAATAGCGTTCATCATAGTATATGGGGTTTGTGTCATTTGCTGTTAGCCTAGATACATTTGTTCGTGCAGCCCTGTTTCAGACATTCATTAGTATTCATATCTTTGTATACGACAGCATCTGAATCAGTGTAAAGGCTGATAAAAAAAAAAAGCCCAAACCATAACGATCTCGAGTTTTAAACGCTTTATTACCCGTAGCGACTTAATTAGCAAAGTAAATTAATGAAGTGATATCTTGCTCGTTGAAGTGTAAGGCATTTTGCACGTCAGGACGACTGATGTCTGCTTTACAGTCTGTTGCTTTGTAACTAAAGCCGAGCTGGAAATGTGCTGATTCATTATTTAATGCCGTGAAACCCTGAGCTAAATCCGTAGCTGGAGAACCGGGCTGTGATTTGAGTCCACGTTCACTCAAGTTGTTGTTGTTGTAGCAATTACTGTAAGTTCTGTGCAAATATATTCTCTTAAATCTTTACAGAATTTGCATTTGCTTCACCGAGCCCTTGGATCGAACTGAGTTTCTCGGGGTACGATTTCGCAATCTTGAAATATCACAGAAAGGCATTTTTTTGCTTGTAATGTATTTTTTGCTGTTTTAACCCGTTCCTTCATCACCGCAGGAATGTACATACTTATGGTCATGTGGTCAGATTAGGCTCAGACGCTGCTGAATAGTATTGTTTGTACTCTGTATTATGAACCAAGAATTCAGTCTCGGACCCTCCCTCTTTTTTTTTTGTCCCCCCCCTTTTTTTGTTTTGTTTTCATCGCACCACCCCCTCCTCTACTCATGGCCTGTTGACATTCTCCAGCGGCGAGCCGTCGAGATTTCACGTTTGCTCTTATGCACCATCTCCATTTCTCATGCATTGACATCTCCCCCCTTTTCTTCTTCTTCTTTTTTTTATTCAACAACCCACCCCCCCCTTTCCCTCGCTCCCTGTCAGTGCTCCGTGGAGGATTCGGTGCTATTTCTAGGCCCCACTCCAAGTCGAGTGTCTTTAGAGTGCTTCTGAATAAAACGCAGATGGAGAGATGGGGAAACAGAGAGAAAGCCAGAGAGAGAGAGAGAGAGCAGGAGAGAGAGAGAGAGACAGAGAGAGAGGGAATGGAGCATCCATTATGCAACGGCCCATTTATCTGAACAGAGTCAGTGATAAGCTCTCAGTGGTGCAAGAAGGTTCACTGTTTTGCAATTAGGCAAAAAACACACTCTGTCTGTGTGTGCGTGCGTGCTTAATTACACAGCGTTATTGTCATCCCCTTCCGTGTAATCCATCCATACCCATGCAGCCTTTCTCACTCTGAAACCTGATCGTATTTCTTTTTTTACTTCTTTGTATCACCGCACACATTCTCCATCCTTTCTTTTTTCCTCGTTCTTTCAAAACACACATTCGTTCCCAGACCAGGATGTTCCCTTGAGACGGACAAATAAACTTTTTCCCTTTCTTTTCATTCGATTGTGTTTCAGGACGGAGCTGCGCCTTATCAGGATGTCGGTGTGGAACAGAAACATGCGCTTAAGTCCTTTTATACATTTAGATCTCATTTAGATACAATCAGCACGAGAAAACAGCGCTCGTAGATTTTTCATTATAAACAAATATTCTTACATTATTAGCGATCTGCAGCGTATGTACAGAGTCTCCTTATGAACATGGCAGAAATAGTTTATAATGCGATGCTGGAGGATTTAGGAAAAGCGTACTGTATGTCACAGCGTGAACGATGATTTTTGAATGTTTGTATGCAAATTTGTCTTAAAATAACTTAGAAATTTTAATCCGTACTTTGCAAGCTGTTAGTCTATTCATACAACAGGACTTTGAGAATATTTATATAGTACAGGTACAGTAGAGTGTTATGAATTTGGTATAAATTATAAAGTGCTTTAAAAATCATTTCTTTGACATCTGGCACAGAGTGTGTGCTTCATAAATAAACAGCTGTATTGGAAATATTGTAATTTAGTGTTCATGCTCTAATAAGCAGTGATGAGTAATGTGATACAAAAGGAAAGTGTTTTAGTGTAATATATTACTTTTGTTAGTAACTAGTGAAACTTTTACTTGAATCTGTTCATTTTGGGCGCTGTGTGTACGAATTGTTGAAAACCGACCGTTTCGTTTTAATTAAAATCACTTTATCTTAAATAAAGGAAATTTATGAAGATATCTATGCACTTTACATCTTTTCTACTTGACGTGCACAAGTGTTTATTTTTTCCTCTTTCGCTCACACTAGTATTTAATAATTCCTAATTACAAATGGAAAGTAAAAGTTCACTACAATGATCCGTGTAAACTGAATTCTTTGAACTAATTATGAAACACGGAACAAACCTTGATGAAACAATCTTTGTAAGACTTTCAAAGTCTTCATACAGCTTTGTCTTCAAACAAGAAGTCTTTGTAACTCATTGGTTTCAATCAAGACGTCTTTGTAAGTCTTTGCTTCCACTGATCAAATCTTACAAAGTCTTCATAATTTAATGAACAATTCTTTGTAACACTTCGTTATCAATCAAGTTAAATGGGAAGTTAAAATTCATGCGCTTAATTTGTGTGAGTAAATCTCAGTACGGCAACTGACAAACTATACTTATGTAAAAGTAACGCTAGAGTGTGACGTCTTAATTCAGACAGTAATATATTACTGTTAAAGAACAGTAATAAGTAATAGGAATATATTATGTCATTAAAAAGTAACTAGTAAAAGTAATGTATTACTTTTATTAGTAACTAACACACGACTGCTAGTAAGTAATGACGTTTGGGCAAAAAATGTAAAAAAAAAAAATATATATTCTCTGTGTGCCATTTCACTCTGTATGAGTTGTACTGTTTCTGCATCAAAATCAAGCTGATAACTTTAACAAGACATAGATCTTAAAAAAAAGATAATGGATGATTTTTTAAATTATTATTATTATTATTTGAGGTTGAAGCCCACGTACATGTCTGTGTGTCTTTCTGTACAGCAGAACTCTCTGTCTAACTTATTAATAC
>JAQMYK010000039.1:1761068-1771137 GCA_030014345.1 Clarias buthupogon | reverse complement strand
AACTCCCTGAGATGGTGATAGGAAGAAACCTTGAGAGGAACCGGACTCAACAGGGAACCCATCCTCATCTGGGTGAAGCAGAAAAATAAACGTTTCCATTTACGTTGCAGTTCCTCTATAATCCTACAGGTGGTGCACTCTAAACTATTCTCATTTTGGCAGGCAGCACAGTGTCCTGTGTAGTAGGAGCGAAGTATTTGTGAAGTTTATTTAGAATTGTAACAAAATTTGAAAAAACTAGTTTAAAATCAATTTATAAAACTGCAATATTTAGGATTGGCACCTGGGTATCGTGATAGTATCGTATCGGGTAACCCCTGGTGAATCCCATGCTTAATTACTATAATTAATGTGTAATAAATTAGCCATTATTACAAACTGTAAAATAGTAAATTATACATATCATTATTTCTTTATTATATGTAGTTTTAGAACAAATGTAATTACAATCATGCATATAATGCATTTTCATTTAATAATTTTATTATAATTTATGTAGAATTAGAATGATTACGAGGATCACTATTAAATCAAAATTTTCCTAATATTAGTTTATATAGTCTAACATTAAGTTTTAAAATGGTTAATAATAAGTACTAACATTAATAATAAGTACTAACATTTTTGTATTTTTGAATGATGCATCCTGATTATTTTTTAATTAATGAGCTAATTCATTGATGTTATTACAATATTTCTATGTTTTTAATACATTTTTATAATTGTTTAAATATAATTGTATATCCCTAATGTTATCATGAACTCTGTAACTTATAATAATTACATGTTCAATGTATTTTTATTTATTATGATTATTATTTCAGTTTAATAACGATGATTATGGTTGTTTCTGTCAGGACACGCTTCCATTTAAAGCGCGTGAGTCAGCGGTCTATAACAGGTATCAGAATTCCGGCTTCTTCCTTCCTGTAATCATCAATTATTGACCAGAGAGCAAACATGAGAGACGGGAACAAAAGACTCAGCAGCAGCCGCAGGACGCGGACGAAGTGGAGGCCCGGGTCGCCGTCTCCTTAGACTTTAGTGTTATGGTCACGAGCGCCTGTTTCGGTGTTAGCTCACCTGCAGGAGGCACTGGGACACGACGTTCTCTGGGATCTCGGGGAAACGCTGCTTCAGGTCTTGCAGGACGTGGTAGTCCAACTGCGGCGCACCCTGTGCCATGCTGAGCCACGGCCTTACTGAGCCGCCAGCCGCGAGGGCAGCAGCTGCTCTTCTCTCATCACCTGCACACATACACACGATCAGTCAGCAACACTCACACACGCACACACACACAGCATGATGATGATAAACGCACCAAGCTCGGATGTGAGTAATGGAGCAGCGCCGGTGCAGAATTAAACAGATGGTGCACGGCGAGAGGCAAAAAGAGCAGCGACTGGTGGAAAAACTGCTGCTCTGCAAAACAAAACCAACACACACACACAAATCAACCCTCAGTTAGTACCAAAAGCAGAGTACTGAGTACTCATGCTGCTCATCTGACGCTGAGCCTAAAACACGGGATCCAGATCAGTTTTGGAATCGCACCAAAGTAAAGATACTTTAATGTTCCTCTTCAAGAGACCACCGAGCCTGGTTCTACCACGAGTAAAGCTGACCATCACAGTACGTCTCTGTATACAGTAGCATCACAACTTCCCTGAGAGGCTGAAACCTGTTCCAGCAGGACGATGCTCCTGTGCTCCATGAAGGGCTCCATCATGTGTTAAGGTTGGAGGAGAAGAACTCGAGTGTTTCTGTACTGATCCCTGACTCAACTCAAGATAAACTGGAACACTGACTCTACACCAGGTTTAGCCTAGTGAGCTTTCTAGATTAGAAAATCAATTAAAAAACATTTTTTAAACTTGACTGGACATCAGCATCATTGAATTGATTTAGATTTTGAAGTATTAAAAACTACTAAAAGTATTGAATAAACACTGAAGTGTTGTGTAACTTGTTGTCGATTGTTTAAATGCTGTGACTCGTACAAAGCGTTGATCATCTTCGCTGCCGATGCCGAACTCCAGTCCAGTAGGTGGTACTATTACAGTAATGAAACACTTTGCATGTTTTTCACTGTATTGGACTGTGAACTCTATTTATTTATTTATTTTTGAGGATTTTCCGAAATTAGGATTATTCTCCATCGGGACAGCTTCACAGGACAGAGATTTTCTATCATTGTGCTCTCGGACTGATTCAGTGAAACCAGTGAAGCCGACTCATTTCACTTACACACTGACAGTGTTGTATATACTCATTGTAAAAATTTGTATCTGGTGCACTACAGTGTCTATTTGTTGTACAATACACCTGGGTTACTTCCATGATTGAACAGAAGTAGAACCACAGTCCGTTCGTATCTGCAAAAATTTGGATTAAAAAATGCAAAGATGTTCGTAAGTCAGGAATTACCTGTATTAACTTTAACGGTCGCAAGTTTACCTACATACCTTTAAAATTGATTTTGAATCTAAAACCGACCCATCGATTCAACCAATCGTGGTGTGATGAAATTTCCTGGATAACAAATTTCCTAAAACATAATACGCCTGGCGTGATTTATTCCTCTGTAATTTCTCACGTTAGAAACGAGAAGCATAAACTCTTCAGACTGTTATAATGAACTCTCACTGGAGACTCCTTCCATGAAAGTTCAGCAAACATCTGCTTACTGAAAGCTTTACCGTATCAGCAAATACATGACTCATTCTAGAGATTATGTTCAGAGAAGGAAAAGGAATGAATGCAGTCTCGATTGCAATAAATTGAAAGTATAAAACTCAAACTGATTAACCAAACTGCTCTGATAAAGACGATTATTATATGGCTTTAAATAAAAGCCTTAATGCTTGACGGTTCTTAGTGGCACGCCTTAATCACCAACGGACTGCCTATCCATTAGATAAAAATATTCTCAATCATCTATGACTCAACTACAAACCATGGCAAAAGGTATTTCCACACTTTCAGGTTTTACCTATGGAGTACCTACTACACCTTAAAAATCAACAAGGTTTGTCAAGAACTGCTGCGAACTCTCTTTCAAAACCCTTAAAATTTGTTAAAACGTTCTCTGCCACTATAGAAAGCAATCCAATTTTCCAGTCCACGGTTCTCGTTTCTGTCTCGTCAGCTCACCTGTTAACATCGACCTTAATCACGAACTGGATTCCACTGTTCTGGTTCCCTTCTCATTTATGTTTAATCCATTCATCGTTTCTAGTTAAGCGCAATAACTTAGCGAGTTTAAATAAAGCATTAAAGGATCCTACCTCCCTACATTTTCTCAATTGGAAATACAGCCATACAGACCAACTATCTAGCGATGTATTAATTGTAAACGGAGGTAGGTAGAGAACTAAAATTTTGCAAGATTTTTTCCCCTCAGCATACGAGACATTTTCGGAACAAGCGAGCGAACCGAGACGAAATTGAAGTTGTGCGAACGTCGGGGAGCCGTTCAAACCATGTTTGCGTCAGTGGAAAGCCAAGCGAAGTTTTATTGTGCATTTTGTGCAAGATTTAGTAAAGGCATAGCACCACAGGTCCCAAGAATGTAAGCAAGGATGGCAGCAAGAAGAAAAGGGAGTCGCTTTAAGATTGGTTTGTAAAGCAGCCGGTGCCAATAGGAATCATAAATTAAGGTTAAGTTAGGTTTAATGGCTATTTATTTCATATTGTACTTCATTTATATTTCTTTTCTGAATGTTTTAATTGTTTTTACATGCAAAAAACATGATTATAGTGTTGGAAATTGGTAATATTATATCTGGGTGGCTGGAACGAATTACCTGCATTAAATTTTAATTAAAATTAAGATTAAATTTGCGCGCCAAGGTACCGCTGTACTATACCGGCATGAACAACCTTACGAGTTCCTACGAACCGCTACAACCTGCCTAAGAAGAACTTACTAAGTTTTGCGGAGCTGTTTTTAGTCGGCGAGGATATTTCAGTGTTTCTGACAATATCAGTGAGATTTCCGAGCATCTCCAGACTGTAATGATTCAAGACTGAATATGGGAATGTGAGGAAAAAAGAATTTTATTAAATAATATATATATTAGATACGTACAGGTCAGAAAATACCTTCTGATATTTGGCTAATTGATGAACACATACTTTGAACCTGATATAAAGACAAACAGCGAATTCTAAAGACATCAAGACTTAAGATTAAGTTAATTAATCCTGTTAAGTGTTGTAAGAGTTATTTTAATTCTGGAAATCTTAAACACTCAGCTAGTTAAACACGCGTTTGCTAGTCATCAGGAAAGCATTATTATACAACACTACTTCACATTTATCGCGTCAGGTGATAAATATTAACTGGAAAGTGACATTTTAATGACAATTTAACAGGTTTTCAGGAGACTTTATGTTTTTTTTTTCTGGTAATGTGAAACGCAAGACTCGGCTAGCAGGCTAAACGTCGATTTAGCTGATTAACACTCTACATAAGAATATTATTAAATCTAGCTTTTTAAGCCGTCACTAAAGACGTGTAAGGACACGAACACAATCTTTATATGGGATTAATGTAGTGAAATATTTATATATTTAGCGACTGTTCTCTTTTAGGCTTTAAAACAGGGAATCGGTTCATCAAGACGAGTCAATTCTCCGAACACAAGGTAAACGCATTTTACTTCAGGAAGCTGAAGTGAGCCGACTCCCAACTGAGCCGAGTCTCAAGATGCGCGCGACATCTACGCGCCGTATGGCTCAAAACTGTCTGATATGTATTATTTTTCGAACTCTACAAAATATATAGAAATTATTTTTTTTTTTTAAATCACCTTGTCATTTTACCTTGTTTTAACATTAGGGAACAAATACTGCGTTTAAAGAACATGAGCGTGGAATCGACGCCTATGAATCAGAAATCGGTTCAGGAATCGATCAGCCCTGCTATGGCGTTAGCAACGTCGTGTTTGTTAGCGTTAGCTGGCAACAACATAGCTGTTACTATAACTGTAACAAGCAGGTCTATATAAGCAGAAAAAAACAGTCAGGAAAAACAGCAATTATAACTGAATATATCTGAATTCATTAAATAAATTTTATTCCAAGTCAGACGTGTCTGTCTAAAGAGCCAGATAGCCAGCTAGCTCCGAAACCGGAAACAGCTTCGCAAACACTTGACATTCTGCAGCTGTAAACAAACAAACAATACACCTATAGACACAATAAGGGCATTGTAAAGGAAGAAAAAAAAGACAATAAAGAACAAAAAATAGTGGAAAATCCAGTTGTTCGAGTTACACATGATGTTGTGATGGAGGAAATGATAACGCGGCTGCAGCAGCAGGTAGAGACGCCTGTCTGTCTCCCTGTCTGATCCACCAACAAGCGACAAATCATCCTAAAGCAAGGCATTAATTAATCACTTCATCACCCTTAATCAGACTGAATAATTAAACCCGCTCTCGCTCTCTGAGCTCGGTATAAACACCCGCAGATCAGCTCCAGCGCTTAAACCCCATTAGCACAGGATCAGTTACCCTGCTGCGGCTCCGCGCTGCCATTGAAGTCCACTGCAGGATTTCGGGGTTTATTTTCTGCTCGTCGCGGTTATAAAGTCAGTAAGCGCACTCTGGCTTAAAAAATTGTGCTTCACAATCTCCGGCGATTCCAGCAGCAGTATCCGGGAAACTCACGAAACCCACTGCAGCTCACTGTATTTCTGTTTAGTTTACCCGCAGACCAAACAGGTCGTTACTGACACCTAGCGGCACGGAGAAGCAGTGCATGTTTTAAATCAGCTCCACTGAGTTTTCAGGATTAGCTTAATTTATTTATTTATTTATTTATTTATTTTTTAAGTTATCATGAAAATTTTACTCACTCTTTTTACTCACTTTATTCTGTGTACAGAGTCACGGGGTGCATGGAGCCTATCCCAGGAGACTTTGGGTACGAGGATGGAATCCCAATCCATCACAGGGCACACACACACTGTATATACACTCTCACACGCTACAGGTTATTTGGGAAGGAAACCAGAGTACCTGGAGGAAACCGACCAAGCACCACAACTCCATGGACAGAGACCTAAGGTGGGAATCGAACCAAGGCCCTGGAGATGCAAGGCGACAGTGATAACCACTCAGCCACTGTGAATATGTTTAGGGTAAAGATAAATCATTTAAATGCAATCTGAATAAACACAGCGACTCATTGTAATGTGTGTATACATTATATACTGTATATAGATAGACAGATACTTTATTGATCTCAAAGAAAATAAAAATTTTAATTGTATTCAAGTTTACAGAACTCTATTTGATACCACTCTGATCTGTTCTTCAATATTCTATTCTATTCTATTCTATTCTATAATGCTTATCCTACAGGGCCACAGGGGCCTGGAGCCTATCCCAGGAGACTTTGCAGCATTTGGCAGACGTCCTTATCCAGAGCGATGTACATTTTATCTCATAATACGTCTCTGGAACAAAATAAGAGAATAATCAGTGTATTTTGTTTTTTTCCTTACAGGTGCATGTACTGGTAAAATGAAGTTTTGTTTAATTTTTTTGTGAACTGCTGACAATATTTCTTCTAAATTCAAAATATAACTATTGTTATTTAGAGTGTATATTTAAATAAATGACATCACAACACATCAAAATAAAACAAGATCATGCAATATTTGCAGAGCTTTAATAACTCAAAGCAAACAAAATGCAAATAAATTGTTAACAAATTGTGTTCATGCTTTGGCTAAATAACATTAAGAACAGCGGACCATCTGATTAATACACAACACATGCCCTCCCTGATGCAAGCCTCCCACTTTATCCAGGCTTGGGGACCGGTACTGGGTCCAGTGGCTGGGGTTTGGACATTAGGTGGGATTTGAACCCTAGCCTTCCACATAGCAGGTGAGAAACCTACCACTGAGCCACCAGTGCCAAAGATTTTTTAATGCAAGTCATCAGTGTTTCCCTCTACAGCAGAGGGCAGCAGAGTGTAAGGTCTAGAGATGTACTGTATATGTTGTGTGTTTTAGATAACTGCCATTTAGAAAACTGCACATGGTGTAAAAAGGTGTGTGTGTGTGTGTGTGTGTGTGTGTTATAAATACACTCCACATCACCTCATACTCTTCTTCTTCTTTCTCTTTTTTAGACCTGTAACTCTGATCAGAGCAGTGAATCATGGGAAAGTTATTCAGGATTGATAAGTCATTGTGGGCAGGAAGCCAGCGCTGCTGTCATTTACTCAAACACACACACACCTTAATTTAGCCTCCACTGGGAGCTGATAGCACTGCTGTAAACACATCCAGTAGAAACAGAGACCTGTTCAGCACAGGGAACACACCATGACGAGGGCGAACGCTAATTAATCACCAGAGCACTCTCATGACCCGAGCCATTCTCTGCCAAGTTACGACAAATGTGCCATGTTTAATCCTAGTAGAGCTGTCACCTCACAGCCTCAGCATCCCAGGTTCACTGGTTTCCTCCCAAAACATGCTAAAAGATGAACTAAAGCTGCACTGAATTGTCTTTATACGCTCATAAAAAAGAATCAGTGGAGCAGTCAATCATTTAGAATCACTGAAGTGTCTATCTATCTATCTATCTATCTATCTATCTATCTATCTATCTATCTATCTACGACAAGGTGTTGTGATGAAGTACAGTCACTGATACCACCATGAACTGATTATTTTCCTGTAACAGCATGTCCCCGGGGTGTTTTATTCCTCTTATACCACTGGCATTTACCAACAATTAATATTTTATTTATTTAAGAAAAAACACCTTACACTTTCTTTTTCTTTCATCAGTTATTACTCACATTTTATGTTGCGAAAAAATTATGTACTGTCCTCACTGACATTATAGAAGTAATCATCAGATATTTTATCACCTGACTCTCATTCTCTCTCCCGAAGTTATTAACACAAAAATGGAAAAAAAAAAACTCGGCTTGTCGCACTACTGAGAAAAAGAAGCGTAAACTTCTGCGTCCTGAAAGTGTTGGAAAATGTAAAGTTACAGCTTAAGCTTTGGCTGTTACCATACTTGAAAATCATTATAAAACAAATTTAATCAGTTCCGGAGGTGGGAGGTGAAATTTCATATTGTGAAACACATTTTCCCCTAGGAAATAATGTAAAAACAGATAATCTGTTCCAGCCATCCAAAAATATAACCAATATTTCCAATTTCCAACACTATAATCATATTTTTTATATATAAAAATAATGAAAACATTTAGAAACGCTCCCTTTACCTCTTGCTACTGTCCTTGCTAATATTCTTGGGACTCATGGTGCTATGTCTTCACTAAATCTTCACAGAAATTCTACACAGAAATCGAAACAAACAAATGTGAACCAAAAAAGAACCCACAAATAAAGTTATTTTAAAGTTGTACAAACTGGTATGAATGTTCCCATCACATTACCCAATAACTTTCACAGAACCTACAACTACAGTTCCTAAACTATTCTACAAACCTTGTTGAAACATTCCCAGAACGTCCAGAAAACATCAAAGTTTAAACAACCAATATTGAGCCGCTGTTATGGAGAATTAATCAACACTATCTGACCAATCAGAATCCAGAACTGGTTCAAAAAAGGTTAAGCTTTTCATTTAAGACACTCCGGAAAATGTTAAAAATTTTTTTAACAATGACTTGGAAGAAGAAGGGGAAAAAAGGAGGATTGTGGGCTATGAGGGTTGTGTGGAGACAGGACCATGGCAGCTGTGTGTGTTTGTGTGTGTGTGTGTGTGTGTGTTCAGGCTAGCTGTCCTGTCGTTCTGATCTCTGCCCACAGGTGTGTGTTATTTTCGGCTGTCCCCGTTTGGCCCAAGGAACGGAGGAACCAAATCCCAAAGCCTTTACGTCCCTTGAGAATAGAAAGAGACAGTTCTTTCTTTTTTAGTGCTTTATTCATAATGAGTGTTTAATTTCAGGAATGTCTTCCAAGGTAGCGCAAATTTGATCTTCAGGTTTTTGACCTGAGACAGAATGCAAATATCTTGCAGCATCTCTGAGAGAGAGAGACAGAGAGAGCGAGACAGAGAGAGAGAGAGAGATGCATGCTGGGTCACTCCTCAGGTTACAGGAGTGCTGCTCTACGCTGCGTTACTCACACACTGACTTTCCTCAAGGACAAAACCACACCATGAGGAGAGACAGCAGGCAAAATTAAGTCTTACCTCAAAATCTAAAAAAAAATCTCCATCTGTTTTCACAAAACCATTTCATCTCTGATGATCAGATGATGAGTCGTAACACCAGTCTGGGCCGATGCGTCCAATAATCAGCGACTCAGCGGCTGTGTTGGGTGCCATTACTTTTCATTTTCCTAAAATGGCTACCTGCTTTAACATCTAGATCACTCCAACATTTAGAAATTTATCATTCTCACAAATCGGATTTATAAATATTTGAACATAGATTTAAATTTAGATTCAAGGAATCCAGAAACAGTATGGAGTAAATCAGATACTTCTGTGTTTATATAAATCAATAAGAAGTCCATCAGCAGGTGTGTACAGAGTGTGCTAGATTGTGAATATGAGGTACGATTACACAGAGGTTTTAGGAGCAAATCTACAACATTCAGGTGAAAAGAAGCCCTGAAATGAGAGGGTCAACCCCAAAAATGAGACAAGAACCCCTTGGCTGTACATTATATAGATTAGGGCTCAGAATTGTGCAGTATAGAGTGACATATCCCTTTTCCTGCACAAAATATGCAATGTGATAAACTGAATTGTAGTTAATTTCAACTGACTATACAAACATGACTGAGTAAAAAGTAAAAAAAAAAAAAAAAGGGTCACAGGCAAGGAAATAGCACAGATACACATGATCATGTGTTTGTATTGTTGTTTTCTATGACCATATTAATATTATGCTAATTTTGAGAGTTCTACATTTGTGTGACATTCACATATTCCAGTAGCGGTAAAATTGACTCTTTATAAAGATACACATCACTCATTACCAGAGGTGGAAAGAGTAATAAAATTTTGTACTTAAGTAAAAGTACTGTTACTTTAGTGAACTTTTACTGAAGTAC
>JAQMYK010000039.1:1742876-1760968 GCA_030014345.1 Clarias buthupogon | reverse complement strand
AAAAAGTAGAAGTACACAAAAAATCTACTCAATTACAGTAATGCGAGTAAATGTAATTCATTACTTTCCACCTCTGATCATTACAGTTAGCTGACAGGCTGCTTGTTAGAGAAAGGAAACATGGAGGCGGCCATGTTTTTTTTAGCCCTCACATTGTAGCTCGAAGGCTCAGAAGTAAGAAAAAAAATTACATCATTATACAATCAGAGGTTCGTTGAATGCAGCAATATTCACTTTGGGTCCTTTTTTCAGAGTGGATAAATCTTTTGTTTTTATTATTATTATTATTATTATTATTATTATTATTATTATTATTATTATTATATTAACACCAAAAAAAACAGAGCCAGATCAGTATACAGTTGATACCCCACACCAACATTTAATAGAATATTGTTTGTGTTAAATAATATGAGAGAGTGACCATGGAAAAGCCAAAGAGCAAAAAAGTCCAGTGAAAGAAAACATAGAAAGAAAGAAAGAAAGAAAGAAAGAAAGAAAGAGAAACAAAAAATGGAAAAAAGAAGACCAGGACTAGGATTTCCGTGTTGTGTTGTAAGAAAAAAACTCATTCCCAAAATTTGCAACGTGATCTTTGTGGATATGAAATACTGTAGACAATCTAGAGAAACAGGAATGTGGTGTAGTTTTTGTTAAAATGTGGGGTCTCACTTACTGTATGTTTCCTCTACTGAGGCTCAGAACAAGATGTTTTTAACAGCAAACCATATACAGTATATATTATATATAATAAATTATATTATATAAATTATAAGGACTTGCACATGTTCTGTTCCTGAAATTTGGAACTCTTTAAGGTTCTTTATTAGCTTCCCTCTGAGAGAACTTTGTCCAACAAGGTTTTGAACCCTTACAATATGTTTTTTATTATCCTGCAAAATATTGACAGGTTGTTCAGGGGTTTTTTCACAGGTTCTTTACAGTCAATTTGGCTAATTAAAGGTTCCCAGCTTAAGGTTCATTAACTGTACCATGGGTTTAAGGGTTTTTTCTTTAAGGAACTTTTAAAGGAAGAAAATTTTAAGAATTTGAATTTTTAAGTGTTGAATGTTTACACACATACTGTAATAATATGCACTTTATGGCACATAGTTTATGGCACTTTAAAGTTTTTGAAGGTTCTTAAATGGTTCTATGCCTACTAATTAATGGTTTCTAGCTTCCTAAAAGGTTCTTGTGCATTGGGTTTAGGGTTCTACACAGACAATCCTTAAAGGAAAATAATGATTTGAAGTTTGTATTGCAAACACAGACCCCAAGAAAAAAAAAGTGGGAGTTCTTTAAGGGTTCCTGAATAAGTTCATCGCTTTACAAAACAAACGTTGTGCATAGAGCTGTTCTGACAAAAAACCTGTTTAATGTTCTACACTGAACTTCAGAGAGAACAGCCTGAGAACCTGAAACCTAACCACCGGCTTCTCAGCAGCGCTGTCACTGTGGACTCCTCTAAAAATCATCACACACATCACACACATCGAACGAGGCTGTAGAGACTTCAGAAAGTTCTCGGCTGCAGCCATTTGTTCTCCTCAGATAACGTGGTCGATGAACAGCTGTCTCCTCAGCTCGCTTATTTTAGGATGAGAAGAGCAGAGAGGAATCTCAGCACACAGGAACTTCCTGAGGAAGGAAAGAAATCTCTACAGTCACTTTCAACTGATGTGGCCTTTAAGATCATCTTCTTCTCTTACTGTGTGTGTGTGTGTTTGTGTGTGTGTGTGTGTGTTTTGCTCTGAGTAGCCATGGTATTTAGGTTATCAAAAAGTGTCAGGAAGATAGCGCTGACTAATAGTTTCACACACACACACACACACACACACACACACACACACACACACACACACACACACACATTGTATTTATACCACAATCCTTAGTAGTAAATTATATAACTGTAATTGTATAGTAATTGTATAACAAAGCATATTCATCACATTTAACATTTTAAATTCTAAATTTAAAATATTCTAAAAGTAACAAACAAACAAGCAAACAAATATTTGTTTCCTGCCATGAACTTTTTGTCTCCAGGAAAACAAATCCTTTCCAGCCATGGAATTGTTCAAGTGTTTCAAATGTTTTTCACCTGCAAAATCACATTTAAAAAATCGTCATTAATTCATTGAGTGATTGGATGATTCACTGATTAATTGTTTAATTTATTGAGAATTTCCTTTTCGGATAATTATTGAGCTACTTTAACATAATAAATTAAGCATGAACATAACACTTATTGTTCAATGCATAAACACCTCAGACTTAAACACCATAAGAGACTAATTACTTCATTAATTTGGTTAATTGTTTAGTTAATTATGTTGAATTTGTGATGTTAAAGTCAGTCCTATACAAGTGAACGCATAATATGGTGTTGAATTATTTCCAGCGGTGTTGAATTTGCTTTTCTGATGTGATAAAAGTCCGCCTATGGTGTTGATTGAACTCTGCAGAGATGCTCAGCCGTGTTAAACGAGCTCTTCAGGTCACACGGTGTTGAATTACTGAACGCTAACTTTATTTTGACACACAAACTCCTACAGTGTTCAATAAAGGTGTTCAGTGTTGAATTATCTCCTACAGTGTTGGATTAAACTGAATCCTGTTGGCCACAGTGTCAACTTTATTCAGTATTTAATGATTAGATTTATTTCTTCTAAGTGTTGATTGATTTAACACCTACAGTGGTGTAGTGGTGGTACAGTGGTGACTCTGATGAACTCTTAAGGTGTTTAATTATTTCTACTGGTCTCCAACGGTACTGATTCAACTGGTGTGGTGTTGAATGGTTGAATGGTGACTCTCACGCGCTCACGTTCATGGTGTTGAATAAATGACTAAGCTGCTACATTAACATCGTTCGGTGTTGATTCTGGTGTTGAACAAACTTTTTTTACAGTGTTGAGTCATAGAATGACAGAAACTCTGTCATGTTCCCCACAATGCTCAGCTACAGTGTGTGTGTGTGTGTGTGTGTTAGGGGGTGACAGCTGTGGAGTGGTGACGCGTGCGGAATGTGGTGGCCGGTATAACAGGGCTTTTATGGCCAGGGCAGGTCCGTCTGTAAGCCTCACTCATTCTCCTGTCAGTCAGAGGAACACACACACACACACACTCACACACACACACACACACACACATGCACATACACACTCACTCACACAGTCCAGTGTGGAATTACGGATCCAGATCTCATTGTGGACTCCAGAAGTTTTTGTTTTTTCTTTTCTTTTTACAGTTTTGAAGGAAAAAGTGCTTATGAGAGTCAGGAGGAGGACGAACTCCAAAGCGGTAGGTTTAATCAGCTGATCATTTACCTGATAATTAATTAAACAATAATTTCCCTCACAGGATCTATCTATCTATCTATAATTAAATTAGCTGATGTTTGATTTATACATATTTTCTCAGGCATTTCATAATAATTTCCCTAATTTTCTGGTCGATTCTGGAAATCTGCTTTGTGACAATGACCTGTTAAAAGCGCTATATAAATACAATTGTATTAAAGTTTAATTATTCAGTTAGGGATTTTTGTTCCGGATGTGTAGAACTGATTCTTAAAAAGTTAATTCTTATTCTTAAAAACATAATTAAATTCTTTTTTCTTTTTTTTAACTGATACTAAAATAGGAACATTAATTCTCTCTTTTTAAAAAAGCTAAGAATTTATTTTTACACTTTACCTTTGATAGAACTTTCATTATTAATTTTTACTTTTATATTATTTTTTTTAAATAAAGAACTTATTCCATTTGTTCATGCCTTCATCCTAAATATTATTTTATATTGTTAGAATTTCTCTTCTTTCTATCCCTACTCTTATTTCTTGTTATAATTAGCTGATTTTAGAAGGTAATTTATATTTTCATTTTCTTTCATTTACTGAATAAAATGTGGTTTATGAAACTGTCTTTATATAATATTACTTTAAATATGAATTTTAAAATGACATGATTGACTCACAACACTTTGTATAAAAATACCTACCTGTGTCTAATGACACAGCTAAAATCATGACTAATGAGAGCAAAATCATTAAAACAAAAAAAGATGAAAATCTGAGATTTAATCAGGAATGAGAGAGTGACTGAGTGATGGAGAAATAGATAATGTTGTCCATAAATAGGTGGCCATCATGGCACGAGGCTAATCCGAGCTAAACATAACTTCCAGATGACATCTTTATAATCTTTATCAAACCTACAGTATATGATGAACATATGATGCTTCGGTATAATAAACTTTAATTTATAGTATATCTTTTAATGCAAACATTACTACAATAAATTCTAAGGCTATCACTTCAGTACTTACTAACAGTCATTTTAATAATAAATGAACACAGTCATTCTGTCATAAACTATTTAATATTCAGAATTTTAATCCTATATTGTGCAAGATTTGACTCCATAAATTAGTTTATTATTAATTTCAGTTCATATGATCACTATCAGAGACTTCCATGTTCCTCGCTGACTTTTGGATGGTACTGTATCTGTGTGTCATTACGACAGAGATATAGAAGTAGAAATGACGTAGAATCCTGACGTCCGTTGTTAGTCATAAAATTAGAATTAAAAAATGACTACAGTGAAAAACAAATCGTGAAATAAAAACAAAGTCAGCTATGATTTTTTTTCTTTAAATGTATAATGTATTATTTATGTGTGTGTGTGTGTATGTGTGTGCTTAACCCCCCACCCCCGCCACCCCTTCCAACACCCAAAATCTCACCACATAGCTGTCCTTAAAAATAGCCGGGGGTCACATGGACCCTCACCGACAGCGGTTAAATTTAGGTTTAAGCTCTGCATCTTGTGTTGGGATTTAACAGGAACGTTCTCAGGACTTTCTGTTATCCTGTTCTATACATCGCTAGAAGCTGTACTCATTAGCCTTTCATCATCTTCACATTTGTTGTGAAAATGTTTTACAATGGTTTGCACCACAACGATTTATAGATTCAAGGCATATAAAGAAAACCAACAGTTGGGTTCATGTTGCAAAAATGTTACAGAAATTGTACACAAAACGTACAGAGAACTTTATAAAGAAGACTGACATGTTGCTGAAATTCTCTGTAAAAAATGTTTGTTTAACATTTGTGGAAGGAGTCTCCAGTGCCTTGTAGGAAGTCTTTAAGTTTTAAAGGGGGAAAAAATCAGACAATTTTGTTGTTTCTTGTCAACAACATAATCTTCTCCAGCTTTTCTTTTTCTTTCTCTCACTTTAGTAAAAGTAAAAAAACAAAACAAAAGAAAGGCTGTAGAAGAAACGAGCGGTTATAGCTGCTGTAACATAAGTGACAACAGGAATGAAATCCCCCTGCAATAAGAGATGTAACTGACTACAGAGGACAGAATAGAAAAGTTGTAATTGTTGGAAAATAGTTATGGTGTAAGAGGAATATAACACTTTTGGACGAGCTGTAAAAGGAAAACAATAAATCTTTTGAACATCACACCACTCTATAGGCATTCCCTTTCAAAAGCTAACTAAAGTTTTATGACATCACAGATTCACAATTATAACTCTTATGTTATAAAAGAAAACACAGAAACATAACTGTACATTTTAGTGTTTTGAAATGTTGTCAAACTGTTAAGTTTGTGTTAAATTTAATGATGTTTCCTGAAAAAAATCACAACATTTGATTTTGTGTTTTTGTCTAAATGTACACTCGCTGTACATTTAAAAAATGTTGGCCATAGGTTACTTTTACATATGAATACTATACTAATTTTACTGAAATTAAAAAAAGAAAGGCTTTAATTTTTTTATTTCTATGTAATTATTTGAATTCTATTTCTATGAAAATATTTGACTTGAGTGAGCATGGCTTTGGATAGTTTCTCAACCTCAGCTATATAACAAAATTTTAACCAGAGGTGGGTGTGGCTTTGAATTGTTTCTCATCCTCAGCTACTTTTCAAAAGTTTAACCAGAAGTGACTTTGTATAGTTTCTCATTCTCGGCTACATAACAAGTCTCAACTCGAGATTTGCAAAAAATTCTTTCTTTTTTTTTTGCACCCGCTTGAGATATTTTCTTCTGAAGTTAGTTGCTGTGGATACTACAGTTACTAAAGATGCTGTAAATATATCTCGCAGCACTGAAACTTCATTCTGCTAAATAATGTTAACTAATGTTGCAATCATCCTCATTTTTTCCTTAAATTAAGCTTTTACTCTGACCTCGCTCATTTTTCACTCACATGTCAGTAAAAACCTTTGACATTTTTGTCATTTGCCCTTGGATTTTTTCGGATAAAGTTCTCGTATCTGTATTTGTATGTGCTTCGAACGTTCATTCAACGTAATGTATCCATATTCAGATTAGCCCCTACCCTAAATGAATCTCAGATTAATAACCTCATGCATTAAGTCATGATATTACAGTGATTTGGTGGCGTTTGTCCCATCATGCAGTATTTTTAAAACAACTTATGAACGAGAAGCTACACAAGTCTGTAACAATCTCAACAAACACATGCATCAGTCTTCCTGAAATAAATGTAGGAGGAGTCACAACACTTCAATAATAATATAATACAATACTGTACGTGGGGGTGGGGGTGGGGGGGGGTAGCCTACATAGATTATGTCTGATGTAGAGAACTCATATTTCTAGTAATTGTGTCTTTTTAGTGCTGTTAGTGTCTTCACATAGTTAGTATCGCCACTTTAACCGAGTTTCTGTTCATCAGCAGAAATGCTTTCGTTACATTTGGTTTTGCACTGGAGCTAATTGGCTAATGAAGCTGTTTGTGCCTTCAATCAACAACTTAGCGAAAAAGCTGGTCATGGGTGGCAATAATCTGTAGTAAAATATAATCACGGTATGATCTGTAAAATTAAATTGAGGAGAGAAATGCACCAGAGCTTTTCCACAGCTGATAGACAATAGTGAAATGAAAGATGGTGTAAATGTGCTTTAAAAACGTGCGACAAAACCCATGATCAACCAAACATGCTATAATAAAAATCATATTTTATCCTCAAAATCAGATCTACTCTTATTCCCCCCCCCCCCTGGTGGAGCTAGCTGGCTAACAACTTTCAAACAAAAACCTTTTTTTCACCATGGTAACTGAAATCATAACGATGACATCATTAAACATTGTTATATAGTACGTGTATAATCATACTCTTTGTGTTAGCATCTCTGTCTTATGCTAACTACCCACAGGTACGCATTGGGAATGATGATAATATCTTTCAGAGGAGTTCAAAACTGAAATCTGTTCCATCTAAAGCTCTGAGTCACTGAAAATCATTTCTATAAATACATGTTCACATTTTGGTCCACTAGCTTCGTTGACTTCGTTACACTCCGCCGTCACGTTCTCACTTACACCAAGTGGTGAGTCATAAATCCAGACTTGGTTTCTAACACAATGGGTTCTTGTCATCAGTTTCAATTACATTGAACTAAGTCACAGAAGCAAAGTGTGTGTGGATCAGGTGTGTCAGTCATACAGCCGGATAAATTAAAATTTTCAATGAGTCTAATTTAAAATCATATTGTGAACCGTAATCAAATTGAAAGATATTGATAAACAAATAATGAACTCGAGTTACCTCTAGGGGGCAAAATAGAGTGATAAACCCAGGGGCGGTAAACTCTGCTGACATGTAATCCGGTTGAGTCCGTTTCAGCTCCAGGTTGTACAGTCTGCACAATTTTCAAGGGGGTCAATATTTATGCAAGACACAGATTGGTAAGTTTTTGTAATGATAATAATCTGTTTTATGGTAAGGGTATGTGTTCTGATTGATTACACATTCAGATAAATGTTGGGGCCGTTGGTCACTGATTTGGCATCACGTCGGATGGTAAGGTGGGCAAAAAGTATTTTGTGGGGGAGACGCATCCGCCTTGCCTAGATTGTGGTCTCACATTCTGTCAGGTGTGGAAGGAATTTGGCAAGGTATAGATGCAGATGTAAAGTCCGACCCACTCGAGTTTAGCTCAAATGCACGGGTAGTTCAGAGGTTAGAGTATTGGACGATGGTTCTGAAGGTCTCAGGTTCAAACCCCATGACAACCAATTTGTCCCTGTTTTACACTTAAGCAAGGCTTTTAACCCTCAACTGCTCAGATGCATAATGAGATAAAAATGTAAGCTGCTCTGCATAAGTATGTTATAAAATGCAGTGTTAGTACCCTAAAGTATGATTAAGAGATTAACGTGCCTAATTATACCTCCTTAAAGTGTTCCATACTTTGATTTCTATTGATTCTGTTCTCTCTGTTCTTCCTGCATGCTGCTGCACCACAGGCTTCATCTGAAAGATCCATCTTTAGGCCTCTTTATCCTGTCTAATAGAAACACCAGAATGACCGACGTCATAAGCCTCGATAAAACAAAGCACATAAATAAAAAGACTCAGGAGGAGAAAATGAACTGCGTGACGGAGGAAAAAGAGACAAAGAAGACCGTCAAGACGAGAAAGCGTGAAAGGCCGCAGAAGAGCTCGGAGGCCGGGATCACAGAGGTGGAAAACATGAACGAAGTTGGAAATTTCGAGGACTTCTCGACGGAGAAGTGTGAAGCCAACCAGACAGATGTCGCACTGAAGCAGGAGGTATGGAGGAGGCGATTACCTGCGTCCATTATTAAACTCTTCCCCAAGAATGGCCAGATCTTTGATCGATCAACATAGAAATATGTACATATTATAAAAATCATAAATTTAAGATTTTTCAATAATTGTTATTTGTATAAAGTGCTCAGTAGATCACGCCCAATGGATGTAAATTATTCCCATAGACAACTTAGGCTCAAGAACATCCTTCTTTGAACATCTTCCTCAGTTTTCACCGTCCTTGTTCTTGTCCTTTTGTTTGCTTTCTCTCCAAAAGAGACTTCTCAAGACCAACAAACCAGTGCAGAAGAGCTACATCCCGAAAACGGGTAAAGGGGATGTAAAGAGCAAGTTTGAGGCCATGCAGAAGGTCAGGGAGGAGAGGAACCGCACGAGGAGCGAGGATGAGCAAAAGAAACGCAAGGAGCAGTACATTAAAGAGCGAGAGCGGCTCCGCAAAAAGGACCTGGTCAGTGTGCGAGTGTCAGCGTGATGGAAAATTTTGTGGGCCAAAAAAACTAAACCGTGTTAATTCTTGTAGCCGTCCTTGGTCATGTGACTGTAGGAGAGCCAATCAATTTCTTTGCACCATTATGGCAGATGATCCCCCAGATAAACCCGTTCTAACCTCACAATAACCTGCTGTCTTATCTTCTGCAGATAAAAGAGCTTCTGGCCTCCAGCGACGAGGAGGAGGACGTAAAACCAACCAAGACTGAGAAATCGTACGTCCCCAAGATCATCGGTGAGTCAGAATCCACAAAACACACTGACACCTGTGTCCTGAATGTCTCCAAAATCCGAATCTACATCTTCTGTTAACTCCTAATACTTCTGATTCTGTCCCTGATGTGTCCACAGGCAGCGTGAAGGGGAAGTTTGCCGAGATGGAGAAGCAGAGAGAGGAAGACCAGAAAAGGAAGACGGAGGAAGAGAGGAAGAAGCGCGTCACTCAGGAGGCGTTGGAGAAGGCCAAGATTAAGAAAGAGTTAGCCAAGAAGGCAGAGGTGGTGAGTGAGCAGATTTAGGGAAGGAGTCTCCAGTGTCAGAGTTTAAGATGTACGTATGTTTAAGGTTTTTGAAAGTCTTCTAGAAGAGGAAGTTTCGTAACATGATGGCAACAAGATGAGGTGTGTTTGGAGTAAAAAAAAAAAGAGGCTGGTGTTTATAGCTGCTGAATTAAATGTATTAAAAGTATTGAAACGGAAAGTATATAACTATAAAAGTTTTTACTTTTTAAAAACAGAAATAATGACAAAAGCAAATCTCTCCATACTTTCTGTATCTTTTGTCCAGTTGAGGAACCAGCTGGTGTTTGCAAAGTCAAAATTCACATGCTAACACATGGTGTGTGGAAACTGTTTAAAATAGAGTGTGGAATGTTGTGTTGTTTAACACTGGAAGTGTGTTTAATTCAATCGGTATCAGGGAATAAACGGCATGCCAGAAACTTGACATAAACAAAAGATTAATGGTCAGAAATGAGAAAACATCCACGTTACTTGTTTAAAAATAAACATGGCATTCAGGCAGACCAATTGTCTCCGTCGCATCTGCCCCAGGACTGTAAAACTGGCAGGTCCAGACGACATGTGACTGGCAACTGTTTCCCACACGCTCTAAAACCAGCCGTCAGCCACTTTTCGGGACTGAATTAGGCGCTGCTATCAGAGCAGACAGAGGCAGCTGAGCCAGCGGAACGCCGAGACCTTATCTACAGCTCGCCTCTTTGTGTCTCAGGCACAGTGTGTGTCGAAGCGGAGTGCAAGAACACACATCAGTTCAGAGTTTCTAATGCATGAAAGTGGGAAAATCTGGACGTGTTTATGGACCTCTTTTAGTGAAACCTGATGGTCAGATGATGAATTTATTCATTTCGTGCTTAGTGAGATGAAAAAGTGTTAAATACTCTTTAAACGGTAACACACAGGCACGTGTTTGCTTTTTGGGGATTTCTGCTATCAATCAAATGCTGCAATCTTGGGTAAAAAAAAAAAAATTCAAACAAGACCTTAAGTGCTTTACTAAGACTTTTGGATTCTTTAACCAAAATATGTCATGTGTTCAGTGGAAACAGTCTTGTGCATTTGATTTGTAAACTTTATACCACAGGACGGAGACACCAGCGTCTTGGTGCAGGTCGTCCCGACTAAATCTCAGAAGCAACCCGGGAAGATCAAGATGAACTTCGAGGACATAGAGAAGAGCCGAGAGGACGAGCTCAAGAAAAGAAACGAGGAGGAAAAGAAGAAGAGATACGATGAGAACCGGCGCTCGTTCAGAGAGGCCAAGCGACGCTCCGTCTCCACGAACCAGGTCAGGAAGATGTATTGTAGAGGTGGAGATGGATTGTAATGAAGAGAAGAAAAAAAAGAGAACAGTGAAGATTTCATCAGAAACCAGGGATGATGTTTAATGTGATGTGTATTGCTTATGCAGGATGATGAGGAGACGCAGGGGAAAGAGAAGGAGCGCGTGACTCCAGGAAAGCTGCGTCTGACGTTCGAGGAGCAGGAGAAGGAGCGGCAGGAGCAGCAGAGGAAGCAGGCCGAGGAGGAGGCCAAGAAGAGACTACAAGAGGAGAAGAAAGCATTCGAGGAGGCCAAACTGGGCATGGTACGAATCAAATTAACATTCTTGTAAGAAAAAAAAAGAAAAACTGTAACTTTTAGGAAAAAGTAAACCTGTCTTAACCTGGTCCAGACTCAGGACGATGACGACGAGAGCACCGAACACGATGAGAAGGAAGAGGTCCGGCCGGGGAAACTGAGGCTGAGCTTCGAGGAGCTGGAACGACAGAGACTGGAGGATGAACAAAAACGTGTGGAAGAAGAAAGGAAGAGACGAATCCTGGAGGAGAGGAAGGCGTTTGCTGATGCCAGAAAGAGCATGGTCAGAGGAATGCAAACATATAGCATACTTATTATATACAGGATTCATTTATTATTAGTTAATCAATTTGATTCTTTTATATATATATAACCTCAGATTACGAGTAACGCGGTTTACGAGTGTTCCCGAAGACGAGCAAAGATTTTTAATCAATTTTGACTTGAAAAACGAGCATTGTCTTGGTTTACGAGCACCGAGTATCATGTATCACGCCTGCGCTTCTTGTTGTCGTAATCCGAGGTTCCCCTATATATATATATATATATATATATATATATAATTTTTTTGTTCATTTATTTATTTATTTTCCCCCACCTTCATGGAACAAAAAAAACGTGTGAACAATGATAAATCCCTGGTTTGGTTTTGGATTCAAAACTTTAAAACCTTGAAAATGTGCTAATTTCTTAATGTAGTTCCTGTCATGCTAGCATAACTTTACAGCTCGCTGTTTACTGAGCAGCAGATTGCGCTAAAACTGTTACTACTAACCATAAGTAGCCATCATGGCTTTATTTCATCGCCTGAAGATCATCCCCAGATCGCCAACACATCTTACACCTTGTGTGTTCTCAGCACCTGGATGACGAAGACGACGCTCTGTTGGCCGCCATGAGCGTCGACGCCGACGCGTCTCCAGGCAAACTCACCATCAGCTTCGAGGAACTGGAGAGGCAGAGACGTGAGGAAGAGCATAAGAGGAAGGAGGAAGAGGCCAAGCGGCGCCTGGAGGAGGAGAAGAGGCTGTTCACCGAGGCGCGCAAGAACATGGTGAGGCAAGGTTGCAAAAATGCGCATGCTGCTAACCGTCAGATTAGCACGTCTCTGCTTGGCTTTGAGAGTTCAAATCAAATGAACGGAAAATGGAGAGGCATCTTGGATTCAGTTACTCACACTTGTTTCATCAGTTGTCACCAGCTGAACCTTAGTTTCAATAGTAATTCTGTAAAGTTATAGTGAGTACAGCGATACCTCAGCATACAAATTTAATTCGTTTCAGAGGCGAGTTCTTAAGGTGAAATTTCGTATTGTGAAATGCATTCTCCCATAGGAAACAATGTAAATGCAGATACAAAGAGCAGACTGAGCCTTGAGCAGAGAGAGAAAATGGATCTTTAACCTCTCTAATGAGACTTGCTTTTGCTTTAGACGCACGCTGTACACACACGCATACAGTCACAAAATAAAATATGTTTTACACACACTCACACACACACACACACACACTCACACACACACACACACACACACACACACACACACACACACACAGACACACGTGGTCACAGTGTTATAGTAAACAGTACATGCGCGCACAGATGTTGATTATACCAGTAAGAGACGCGCAGTAAGACCCAGCAGGGGAGACGATTACCCACAATTCCGCAGCACAAGAGAGAGAAAAAACGTTGGCTCCAAGGTACCATTGGAAATATTTAGCTTATAATTTATTTGCCCGCAGTGCTAGTTTGCTACAGTACAGCTAGCTAAAGTTACTGATTCTACTTTATATGTGGTGCTGATTTATTCATTCTGACACTTCAGTTCACCTGGTGAGACTGGCCACAGGACAATGATTATGTTTTGTTACACTTTCAAATCATTTCATCACTTCATTTAATCATAATTTCCCAGCATGCGTATATTTCTGCGCGGTTGAATGAGTGCTTGCTAACACGTATATCATCTGAGCACACAGTACAGCACAGGACGCTATCCTGCTTTTAATTATCGACCTATTTTAACCCCGATCACTTTTAAATTATCTGTTCGCTCCTGAGCAGTGAGTTTCCTACTGTTTTCTGTTGCACCTTTAATATGTGAAATATTATTTATTATAATGCAATATAAACTTGCAAGGTTAAACACAAGGAAAGATCTCTGTTCAGACTCAGTGTTACTCTAGAAAATAGAGTTTAAAAAAAATAAAAATAAAAATGTCGTAATATATATGTACAGTATGTATGTATGTACGTGTGCTCACATGGTGTGATGCTGCTGTGTTTCTCTGCTCTGCTTGTCTGAATTTTGTCTCTCGAAGAGCTCGTCCCAGGATCAGGACGATACGGAGCCGCTTGGCCCAGGAGAAGTAAGGCACTTTTTTATCAAATGTACAATTCCAACATTTTTAACAATTGGAAGATTTCAGCTGAGAGTAATAAACACTGTGGTGGCCAACAGTATCCTATCTTCTTCATTAAATTCTATGTTAGCGCTTAATTCTATTGGAGCTGAATTTTAGTTTATTTTATATGACTGTAGAATATATGCTATACGTAAATAGTTCTACAGACTAGTTTCTACAATATAAATACTATAGTTCTATATATTTTATAAAGACTAATAAATTTTTTAAATTCTATTTAATAGTAGCCTACTTTGTTTTTACGGGGTGGCCTGGTGGCGTAGTGATTAGCACCGCGGCCTCGCTCCTGGGCCTGGGAGTGCCCTGGGGTTTGCATGTTCTCCCTGTGCTTGGTGGGTTTCCTCCAGATGCTCTGGTTTCCTCCCACTGTCATTCAGATCAGGTTAATTGGTGTCTATAAATGTGTGTGAGCTTGTGCCCTGCATTGGTTCGGCCCCGTGTCCAGGGTGTATCTTATTTTGTGACCTGACTCCCCTTTCCCCCTGTGACCCTGAACAATGGAACAGAGAATAAGTGGGTGATTGAGTGACTGAGTTTATATGCAGTTATATTCAATTTAAGTCAAGTCATTTTTATTTCTATAACACATTTAAACAGCAGTTGACTCCGAATTGCTTTCTGATAGAATACGAAAAATTTAATTGAAAAATGCACGGGGTAAAGCAAAAATAAAATAAGAAGCATAATATAAGAATATAAAGCATGATTAAACATAATTTAAAAAGCTGAAATAATTAATTAGAAAAATAAATAAATGCATGAAATAAATAAACAAACAAATAAATAAACAAGTAAAAGTTAATGCTACATAAAATAAAAATTAATAATAAAAAAAACCTACCACAGCCTCAGACTGAATGAAAAGTCAGTGAAAAAAAAAAGATTGATCAAAACAACCAAAATACTGGAGGCAATTCCAGAGTCTGGGGCAGCAACGGCCCCCTGGTCTTTACATGAGAACAAAGGACTTGAAGAAGATTTTATTTATTTATTCTTTCCTTTGTAGCTGCACTCTGTGTTTCTGTGCTTTATTCTGTTATTTTGTGCTTTTTAGCTCTAATGTTATTCTATTAGATATAATTGTATTTAGTTCTTACCTATTCGGCTCCACATTCCACTGGGTTTAATTTTATTAGACTAATCTAAATGTAACCCTGTTGAGTGTATTAAATTTTAAAACAAATGGATTATATTCTGTTCTATTTAATTCCATTGTACTGAAATTCATTCAGTTTTATTCTGGTAGTTGTGTTACACTGTATTTTATTTAGTAGTATATATTTTTTATTGTATTCCACTGCTTCACTGCATTATGTTATTATTATGTTCATCTGTATTATATCTAACTTGATGAAGTCAGTATTTATAAATTGCCACATGAGTATAGAGCATGCGTGATATTAAATAGCATGTGTGATGTATTTTCATGCTCATGACTGTATGAAAATAATTTCCATTACATACAGGAAATAATTATAATGTTGAAACATTTGCATATCTTGCTTTGAGACTAATAGTGTATAACATATAAACACCATTAAAATCATGTGTAAAAGTGAAAATATTTAGTTTAGTAGCATCACCTTACCTTACAACATACGTCACTTCTCGTCCCCACAGGTGCAGGATGAGGACGACACGCTGGTGAGGACGGAATGGCAGGAAGCAATGCATCCTGGGAAGCTGGAGATCAATTTCGAGGAGATGATGAAGATGAAGGAAGAGGGGGAACGGAAAAAGAAGGAGGAGGCGAAGCGTAAGAAGATGGAGATGGAGAAGAAAGAGTTCGAGCAGCTGCGTCAGGAGATGGGCGAGGTCCATATCAATCACACTTCTTAATGTGGAAACACACTCATCATTAGAAGTGTGTATGTTACCTATAAACTACAAGTGCTTACTCCAGCTAATTCTGTGGTGTGTGTGTGTGTGTGTGTGTGTGTCTTAGGAGGAGATCAACGAGACGACCGAGGTGGTGAGCTCAGAGTATGAGGAGCTGACAAAACTGAAAAGAACCGGCTCCATCCAGGCCAAGAACCTGAAGGTGAAGTTTGAGAAGATCAAGCAGCTCACAGACGAGGAGATCCAGAGGAAGATCGAAGAGGAGAGAGCGAGGAGGAAAGCGATCGATGAGGAGATCAAAGAAAGGGAAGCAGAGCGCTGTGCGGAGGTACGAAAGCACACATTACACACGGCTAGACAAGCAAACTGGGTGCAGAGTGAACCACAATGCAGGTGGAAAGCAAAACATTTCTTCAAGAATAAGAACCTTTTCTGCAAACTAGGAATTTTTTTTCAGTTACATACAGAAACCCAATCCTAGTGTTATTATTATTATTGGAATTAAGGATTTTTTCTATACCTTTTTTTCCATATACAGTAAGGGGAAAATGGAATTGCGTCACAGAAACATTTTCATAAACCCAAGAACTGTTTTTGAATCTCTTTTTAATTGAAGCTCTTTTTAAATCTCATTTAATTTAATTACATTTATTATATATACAGTATATATTTTTAAAGAAACCTATGGACTTTTTTGGTAACCCAGAAAACTAGGAACTTTTTGCAGATACTTAAGAACTTCTTGACAGACACAACCCTTTTAGCACACTAAGAATAATAATTGAAAAAAATAATTAAATAATAAAAAAATTGTTTAAAAATTTTTGTTTAATAAATGATTAAAATATCCCCATATCTTTTTAAAAATCCAAAAAAATTTTCAGAAACTCCTGAACAAAACATCCCTTCCCCAAACAAACAAACAAAAAACAGGAACGGTTTCTGAAACTCAGGGAACTCTACACAAAACATGAACCTTTTTCTTTTTTTTTTATAAACCCAGAAACCATTTTAGAAACTGAATATTTCTTTTGGAAATCCAGGAACTTTTCCAGGAATCTCCAAAACCTTTTCCAGAAGCCACAGTTGTGATCCTAGCTGTATAGAGAAGTAGAGTTTAAACTTTAGTTTCCTAAAGCAGTTTCTGTAGGAGGTCATGCATGTTGTAATGATATTTCCCCCAGACGAGCACGGTTCCTCCAGAACAATGTTCATACAGTATAAAACAGAAACTTGTTCAGAAACGTTCTTGTTTTTTTTTCTCCAGCTCCAGAACTTCTTAGTTCCTCCAAAAGTTGGGCACGTATCTGTTGTGTATACTGATGTGTGTTTTTTATCTTTGCTGTAGGACGAGGCTGAGGACATGAAAGGTGCTGTGAAAGCAGAGGACGCACCCTTCAGGCAGAAAGTGGACATGCGTGCACGGTTCGAGCAGATGGCCAAAGCGCGTGAGGAAGAGGAGAAGAGGAGGATCGAAGAGCAGAAGCTCCAGAGGATGCAGTTCGAGCAGCAGGAAATCGACGCCGCTCTCCAAAATGTAAAAGTCTTTCCTTTAAGCGCTAACTATTGGACGTTTCTCCATGAAGAGAGGAAATGACACACGTCATGGTTAACTCTGAATTTAAATTTGGGTCTAGCTGTGAGGAGCATGATTGTGTGGAAGCTTGCATGTGCTTTAGTGTAGTGTTGTGTCTTTTATCACAGATCAATTAGAGAAACTCACAGCTAGCGTTCGGTGCAGCTCAGAGTTAGCTTCTGAAGATCATGAAACAAACCTGGAATATTGGTAACTAAAAACAGATTAAACCCTATAATGACCTCAGGTTCGATATTTTCCTCCTAATGCACGATGAATCTGGATTCCATGGACCCTGATATGCGCTGTTGTGTATGCGTATGTGTTACAGAATAGGGAGGATGAAGATGAAGAGGAGGGCAGCGTTGTGAACGGCTCGGGCGCCTACGATGAGGAGGACGATCACGGCCGGTCGGGCGCCCCGTGGTTCAAAAAGCCCCTGAAGAACCAGACGGTGGTGGACTCTGAGCCTGTGCGCTTCGCGGTTAAGATCACGGGCGAGCCCAAGCCTGAGGTCACGTGGTGGTTCGAGGGTGAGCTGCTGCAGGACTGCGAGGATTATCAGTACATCGAGCGAGGCGAGACCTACTGCCTGTACCTGCCCGAGACCTTCCCCGAGGACGAGGGCGAGTACATGTGCAAGGCCGTGAACAGCCGCGGCAGCGCCGCCAGCACGTGCATCCTCACCATCGAAAGTAAGCCACTGCTGTCGGCGCCGTCACGCATAACTACTCAGCGCTTGCATGTTCTCCTTTTCCCATCATCCTCTCCTCTAGTGATGGATGTGATCAATAACTTCACTTACTGAGGGCTTTTACAGAACTTAAGCAGATATGTATTAACCATAAAGTATTATTCCTTCTAATTATTACCTATAATAGTTACTACTACCTCCTTCTATCTTCTCTACCTATTCCTCTTTCTATAAGCCACACCCCCACTTCTTCTTCTAGAGCAGGGGTTCCCAAACTTTCAAGCCCGCGACCCCTAATTGAAGATCAACAAGATCTCGCGACCCCCACTATCAAAA
>JAQMYK010000039.1:1705776-1721106 GCA_030014345.1 Clarias buthupogon | reverse complement strand
GTTTCGGTTGTTGGTGTGCCTTGTGATTTTTTTCAATTAAAAATGTACCTTGGCTCAAAAAAGGTTGAAAAACACTGATCTACTGTACACTATTGGGTAACACAGTTGACGCTTTCCTTATTGTGACCCATAATCCCAGGGGTCTGACTTGCCTGGCCGAGCATTTCTCATTGTCATGAACAGTTTAACATTATATTTGAACAAATATTCACTCCTTCAAACATACCTCTGGTCAGATCTTTCCTCCAGAAGGTTTTTTTCTTTGTCAACGTGTTCAGCGGCAAACTTTAGTTCAGCTTGAAGGGGAGAATTTTGGAGCAGGAGCGTCTTTCTTGGATGGCAGTTTATGAAACTGATGTGCACTGGTGTTCTAGCAGCTTCCAGTTCATGGCAGGCCTGTACCATGGTGGTTACTTGGTTTCAACCCATTTTCTCTAAAGACTAGTATAAATCTCATTCTCTTTCTCAGATCTGCGCTGATCTCCTTGGGCTTTTCCATTGTACTGTGTGTTGGTCAATCCAATGAGCGCTGTCAAACACACACTTTTTATGTTGCTCATAGAAGCGACCAGTTGGAGTCCCTCATCACCACTAACAGGAAGTTGAGAGGCTTTGGGTTTGGACTTTCAACACCACTGAGCTAACTGCGTGCAGTATGTGTATGATTTTGACCCTGCTCAGGCTGATTTCAGAAAGCCCAAAATAAATTAAAACCTGCAAATGAAATTCTTGTAGTTTTTTCTATTAATTAAGATGTACGTGGTACAATCCTATCAGGGTACCTGTGATCCTGTCACCAGTTTACTGGTGTACAATTGATAATCTATGTTAAAGTGTTAATTTTATGGCTGTTAAGTGTATATTAAATGTTCTGAACAGCAAGGCACAATATTACACTGATGCCGGGAGTGTGGAGTAATAAAGAACATCTGAACACCAACAATTAACCAATATTTAAAAAAAATCTTTCCCAGGATATTATGCCCTTATGCCCCAAATGATGTATTCTTGTCCTATACCATGGACTATTAGTGCTTATAGGAAACACAACGGTAAATTGCTGGCTCGATACCTGCTGCATGGTAGGTGCCAGATTAGCATGTAGTAGAAGAACAAATGTGGAGCATCTTTGAAGGCTCGTGAAAGAAAAAATATACGATTAAAAGCAAACAAGGAGTCTTTAATAACATATGGGACAAATTTTGGGATCTTATAAAGGAGTCAGATGATGGCACAAGTTCTGGACATTCCACCAAGCATGGAGAGAACATGTAAACTCCACAAAGATGGGACTCAAACATTTAACCCTGGAATGTTAACTTTAAAAT
The DNA here is from genome assembly GCA_030014345.1 of Clarias buthupogon. Taxonomy (NCBI): domain Eukaryota; kingdom Metazoa; phylum Chordata; class Actinopteri; order Siluriformes; family Clariidae; genus Clarias; species Clarias buthupogon. The sequence goes on along the minus strand of JAQMYK010000039.1, from coordinate 1,719,778 downwards.
TTATTATTAAATCTTTCTTTCTTTCTTTCTTACAGTTTTTCAGCATTACAGTGTTTAGATTATTGTCATACAGTAGGATTTTAGTATTTAAGTGTTGTGGTATTTTAGCATTTTAGTGTTTCAGTGTTTTGGCATTTAAGTGTTGCAGTATTTTATTGTTATACCTTTGCATTAGTGTTACAGTGTTTTGTTAAATTAGTTTTACAGTCTTTTATTGTATCAGTATTTTAGTTCTGCAGCATTTCACTGGTTTAGAGATTCAGTGTTATTTTAGTGTTGCAGTGTTTTGGTATTTAAGTGGTTTAGTATTAATCACTCTTATAGTGTTTTAGTGTTATAACATTTTAGTGCTTCAACATTTAAGTGTTACAGTGTTTGTGACAATCCATCATCCATATGCCCATCTGTCTATCAGTCTCTCCCAACTGTCTATCCGTCCACGCCTCACCTGTCTGTCCACCCATCCCTCCTACATGCCTGTCCATCCTTCCCTCCAACTTGTCTATCCATTCACCCCATCTGTCTGTCCATCCATGCCCCCACCTGTCTGTCTGTCCATCCCCCGTCATTGATCTGTCCATTCATCTCACCTGTTTATTCATCCATCCCCTCCTGTCTAACCATTTATCTCCTGCGTGTCTTTCTTTCTTTCTTTTCTTTTCATTACCATCTTAAGAAATTTCACTACAGCCGTTTGCTTGAATCTTATTTTTTTTTTATTTTTTCAAAACATAATTTTCCAGTATCAACTTTGCATTTAAATTGTTTGAAATTATTATTATTATAAGTGCCACATTAACCACCACCATGACCACAGCATCTTAAGCAACTCGGACAAAAAAGAGGCAACTTTTATATTCACCAAGCAGGAAACCAAACATGAGGGTGAAGTGAAGAAAATAGAAATGTCTATAAAACCATCTATGGACATGAAACAATATACTGTATTTAAACAACAAAACACATTTTTTAAAATATATTATCTGATTATCAGGACTTAATATTTACATTGCAATTAAATAAATAAACAGCTGTAATGTAAAATAATATATAACATCAATAACTATATTTTTGAAGGATGTTTAATATAGACACAAATGATTTATTTAACGGATAAAAAAAAACAATAAAACCTTACAGTATTTCAGTAATATATTTTGATTTCTAGCGCTAACTGCTGCGACTGGAAGGCACTTCCTCGGAAAATACATTTTCTCCAAAATTCCTCAGAGCTCCGTCTTCTGTAACCTCAGTATCTGAAACATAAACACCGGATCAGTGTGGATTAGAAATCAATCATTTCATGTATACCTGCCATTTAGTAACATGTATTTTAATAAAAAATAGATAGATAGATAGATAGATAGATAGATAGATAGATAGATAGATAGATAGATAGATAGTATTTTAACCCTCTAATGGCATAATTTCTTTTGGTGTTTATCTTTCTCTGAATAGGTTTGCTATTTATTTATACATTTATTTTAATTAATAGTTGGAGTTTCTCATTTTGTCAGTGTGACAAGAAGCTCCTGCGCTAAAAAGGTGAATTTTCCCTAATTAATTTTTCCTAATCTTTACAAAGGGTGCCAATAATAGTGGAGGGCATTGCATACATTTCTTGTGCATAAAATCTATTCTCTTTTTATTTACTTTAATTTATTATCTTTTTATTTACGTTTATTTGATTCTTTTTAATTAAAATTTTTTTTTTAATCTTTTTTTTTTTTGGTCTCTTTTTATGCATTTTTCTTCTGCTTTTCTTTTCTTCTCTTTTGTATTTTATGTTCTCTTCTTCTGCTTCTTCTTCTTCATATGTCTTTTTACAATTGCTTTAACCATAAAAAAGCACATCTTTAACAAGTGAAAAGTAAGGTAAAACTGTACTTTGTAATTTTGAGCTTTTTAAAAAAATATAAAATTCTTTCACATTTTTTTCTGCTAAAAGGTTCATTACACTTTCTGAAGCGTGAAATCTGTTTTGAAGCTTTAACCATGATCAGCTTCACGTGTGGAAGCAATCTCTCTTCACTGTTCTCCTTCCAGAGTAACGTGATCGGCTCAAATCATCATAATCCTTCCTGCTTGATGGTGTTGTTAAGGAACTAGAAACAATAAAAGGATGAACTTTCTAATCAAGAGAACTCAGAAGTTATAAGCCCCGCCCCCTACAAACACACACAAGTCCAGCGTCGATCCTGAGTGCGCAGGCCGAGTGTGAAAGTGTTGGAGTTCGACCCCTTGCTCGGTCATAAAGTGCCTGAGACACTTCTTTACTAATTCACAGATAATTACTGACTCAATATATCAACGGCTAATTAAGCATTTCTGTTAGCTTCTCGCAAAAGTGCGAGGAACAATGGCTCCTGGGGAATCATTCACACTTCATTTCCGAATCAAACCACATTCTCCATGCTTTTAGATATGAGGATTTGTCCTCGGTCATCCATTACTGCCAAAGATGGAAAAATACTCTTCTGCTCTTTAGCTTGTCTGAAGATTACATCAGTGTTAATTCTAGCAGATAATGTGGATTTAGATTTAACCAGATGTTAGTCTTTGGTTTATTACGGATTTGATGAAACGAATGACAGAAATTCATTTCAACGCAAAACATCATCAGAGTTGACAAAAAGACTGCTAACGTTACCAAACCTAAGGAAGTCTTTTGAGCAGAGTGCACACCTGAACACATCGATCACAAACATACAATCAAGTTTTGCTTGAAAGCAATCTGCTTGAAAGTTTTGAAAGAATCTGCAAATCATCAAACATGTGTTTATCACGACAAAATCTGATAATATGTAATCCCAGACGAAGGTCAGAACCTGGAAACAAGTCACATGGCATGGGGGAAAGAACGACTAGAAGCACATTATAAGACTTAAATAATCTGACCTACTCACTTTGCCTAATACAGTATAACTGATATTTCAGAGAAAATGTCATGAGCGACCCTCTCGGCTGCTTCCTATTTTATCAGCTGCGGCCAAACGGTTTAGAAGATGGTATCGGTGCATTCTGTGGCACGGTTAGCTTTCACATCTGATTCGAGCCGTGCCGAAGTATAATGCTGTGCCTACACAATGATAATTTGACAAGAAATTTCAGTAGGACATATTATTAAGTAAAATCGACTTCAAGAAATAACCAAATGGTTTTGTGTCCAAAAAAAATGCTAATTATTTTAAGTTGTATATTAAGTACATTTAGTAATTTAACTTGCTTTTACTAGACATACTGTAAAGTCTGTCCTTCATCCATATCACTTATTATATCACACAGACAATCAGGCAATTTTAAATTTGAACGACCAAGACCACATGTCTTTGGACTGTAGGAAGAACCCAGAATACCCAGTGGAAACCCACCGAGGACAGGGAGAACATGCAAACTCAATGCACACAGAGTAACAGTGAGATTCGAACCCCTGACCCTGGAGGTTAGTGGTAGCAGCATTAACCACTAAGCCGTCATGTTACCTGTAAGTCAACTTCAACTTTGACTCTGTTGGTGCCATTTTCTTTGACACGACCAAATTAGGGTGAAAAAAAGGCAGAGATGGCTCGGAGCCCACTGCAGTCGCTCCTGTAAACATTCAGCACCTGATCGATTGAAAAACGATGGATAACTTGTCGCCAACTTGCAGAAGAGACGCATCTGTCTGTGTGAACTGTACACACAAGTGTTCACCGACACCACTTGAACATTACAGGAACTCGCCTGGGGGTTATTGCCATATACAGTCCTGACCTCAGGTTAAAGGAGTTCCTGGGAGGCCAGCGTTTTAGCCCAAGCACTAGTGAAACAGTGGGATGAGTGCATTAGTGTATCAGGGGATTGTATAAAGGAATAAAGGGAGTTTTTATTCTCGGAACTGTGGTCTGTTATTCTGCATAATTAAGTGTCCCACTTAGATTTGAACGCCACTCGTATATGTTTTTTTTAAAGCATTAATTCATTCCTAATTTTCTTATCCACTGAAACTGTACTATCAGGGTTATGAAACTGAAATCTGGATATGTGTGAGTTGTGTGGATGATGTTTAGCTCTGAGGCAGTGAGTCAGACCGACACATGCAGCATTGCGAAACAAGCCATAATCCATCTGAAATTCATTTTTCTTTCTTTATTTTATCTTCATCCAAGCAGACGCATCAATCCAGCACAGGAACAGGATCACTCGCCGTCGGTCCTCCAAATCTGTCGTCTTGTAAGTAATGGTTGTTTGTCTAACCTCAACATGAGAAACACTTTACATACTGTAGACCTGACGCTGAAAATCTGCAGAGTGGTTGCGATTAAACTCACACACATTTAGTTTTACTCAATCTTCCACTCAATGAGCATTTTGTAACCTGAAACATTTTAAATATTGAATGATTTAGTAATATGACTTACATGTGTCTTACGCAGCTACGGCCGAGCGCACAGCGGGCTTGTGGCTAACCTCATCAGCAATCTTGCACATCTTTTATAAACTGAGGAGAAAAATAAAGCAAACATTACTAAGTGATTACATTTTATGGCATCAAAAACAAACACACAACCAAGTCCTGCTACTTCACGAGCTTTTCTCCTTTAAGGTGTCTCCAGGTCATCCATGTACATTCCATGAGAAGACAAGGAATGGTTATGATGATAAAAGCTCTGATTAAAATGATTATTATGTTAATTAAGCAACGAGAAAGCAATAAAACACGCTATGTCATGCTCCTATGGGAAAATAATCATCGAAGGGTGGTGTGATGAATGTGCAGATGAGGCACTACAGTACAATGTGTTTAATAATTGAAATAATGGAATAATAAAAATCTTTGTCGTCGTTGTATATTAAAATACTAGACAATTGGTTTGCAGCTACTCTGATTTGGCAAAGTATTTAGTAATAAAAAGACCCATAGATAATATAACATGAAGAACAATATTATATATGTATAAATAACAAGAAATTTATTAAAGTAATCTAAAATGATGGGCAGCCATGCATACAATTACTGTAAGAAGCAGTCATGACAGCTTTTAACAGTTTGTCCCTGCAGGAGTATACTGCACGTCAAAAACATAAAGTACGTAGAAATTCATCAGTTTTCATCATGGAGTTACTGAAGAAACGGCAGTTAGAGCTCGAGCAAGGAGCGGAATAAATCAGGATAAAAATGCATCATGTAAACCTTTAATAGTTTTTTCAACAGTTAAATGAAGCCAAATTTCCGAAAGGTCAAATTATTGTGCTGCATCCAGCAAAGAAAACAATTAAGGAGATTTGGAATTACTGGAACTGGGTTAAGGACCCTTCGACACATTATCAACACCCGTACTGAACCGTCAACTTTATGGATGAAAGGTGGTCGAAAAAAATCATGAATGGAGATCACTGGTATCTTGTTTATTCTCTCACTTTTTAAAAAAAAATAAGACAAAAGAAATGCAAATGTGGCTTGTTGTCTTTTGTTATAGAGAAAGCTCAAAGCATAAACTCCTCTATCCTCAAAAACCGACGTTTACCTCTGACACTGGAGACTCCTTCCATAAATCCTCAAATAAACATCACCGTGTCAAAAAGTGCACACGATTTTTAATCAGTTCTCATCCTTGTGATCGAGCTGTTGCTATGGAAACAACAATGTATCAGAATGACCGCATCCATATAAACCTGCGCTGCTGCCAGAGCCGCTGTTATAGAAAACTAATCAATACCATTTGAGCATCTGTAAATATCTGTAATCCTCTTCCAAATCTTATTCAATTCCTCTTTTTTAAATCTCAGACTTTCCACCACATTTTCTTAAAAATAAAGCACATCATGTCTTTCTTTATCTTGGCTCCTGCGTGGTGAGTGTTCTGAGGAAACCTCCTTAAAAAGGGTGGGAAAAAAACATTGCAGAGATTATGAAATGATCTAATAAAGCCTCCCAGCGCATTCCAGGATCAACCAAGGAAACAGAGTAAAGGACTAAAGTTAAAGTTACATATGAAAAAAGCAGACGACATCAGCAGTAAGGATGCATTGAATGAGAACTGAATGATTCGGAATGAGTGACCTGTTTGTTGTTAACTAGTTACAGCTGAAGTTTATGTGAAAGCTGATCAGAGCAGTATGAGTATCAGTGAGCACGGATGTTTAAAATGGTGCCCAGTGCTCGCAGAAGTGAAGTGCTACACAGGATACACCGCATGCTCTGCATGATATCAGGAAGATGCTGTAATTCTTTCTCTTTTGAAGCGGCAACCTCCGGCTTTGAAGATTGAGTCCAATGCAGAAGTTCCCTGGCTCCCAAAGTGAGTCAATCCCCATGAAGCTCCATGTTAAAATGTCAAAATTTACAACAGAAATATAAACATGTTTGCAGCCTGGTACAAAAAAATAAAATGTGGTCTCCACAGCTAGATTTCCCATTTATGGAAAACCATAAGGGGGTGAATTTTTATGTAACTCACGAGTTAATATTGCAATAAGCCATAGATTGATGCATAATCAGGGGTGTGGCTGGTTTGAGTGACAGCTGCATTGCAGGTGTCAAACCACTAGTTCTCCGCTATGTCTCACTTAAGCTAACCAGCTAACTGGAATGGTTGTAGTTTAAAAGTTGACACGGGACACCGTGTAGTGTACGGATGATGGAGTTTAACCAAATGCAAAGTAACGTTAGCATATAAATAAATGTTATCCACCTTAGCATTATAGCTATGCTAAAGCTTAACTAGCTAGCTTGTGGTAAATGAGGTAAGTAGGCACATTCCAATTGGTCCACACCACCTGTTTGTCCATAGTTGAGCTTCAAAAACACTTACATTAGTCTTTCTATTTATGTCGTGTTTTAGTTTGCTATCTGTCTTGCATCTATTTAGGACATCGTTGTTGTAATACCACTTGTCTTTGGGTTCCTGATCTGTTTAGCGCCTGATCAATGTTAGTTAGCATTAATATTAGAGTTAATGTTAGCTTCAGATTTCATGTTTGTGACCACTAGCTTTACGTCACATGGTACCATAGTATCAGTATCAGTATCGATTCAATACCTCACACCAGTAGCAGTATCGCTGCATCCCTAACCAGTGACTAATTCAACATCACTTCAGTGTGAAATGTGAAACGTGCCACGCGGACATACATGTCGGTCTGGAGCACTCCCGGGTGTTGTGGTAAATTCGATGAAAATGCATCCTGCACTCCGACGGGAACTTGACTGGTCCTGTTTAAAAGAAAGAGTTTTGTAGTCAGGGTTATGAGACAGGCGGGTTATTTAATCCTGCATTAAAGAATAAAAAGCTGTATATGTCTAACAGACTCCCGTCAGTGACTGGACATCTTACAGTCCAGTGACAGGAGACGAGATGTCACTGCAGATGTTAATATCGTCTCTCAGAATAACTGAGTCACCTGCTTTAGCTAAACACGGACCCGAAAGCACAGATTAGCGCAGACTCTCGTTTCACACAAGGCCAAAGAACGAGCAGTAAAGAGTTCAATAAAATCAAATTTGATGCTTTTGTAGATAAACAGACAAATTGTAAATCAGACATCAGATGATTTCTTGTCTTGTTTGCTATACAGCTGTTTATGGAAAATCATTGAAAATGTGCATTTCTTACCTGTGAAATGTTTAATAAACCTGTCTTTAATGCTGATGTCTCTCAGGACGATCTCTTCAAAAGACAGAGAGAAAAAAAAAACAGAGAAAAAACAAACTGTTAAACAGTGAGGTCGGGGGTTTAAAATTCAATCTGCACAAGAGAACATTAGAGAACATTGGAGGTGTCTAATGAGGTGAGCAGATGCTCAGGTCTCGCAGGTCCTCAGTATGTCTGGACTCTGTTTCAGAAGATTTAGGATTTCGGTTTAAGTCATCAGATGGAGCATCAGAGTGAAGGAACAAACAAAACCATAAAACAGACATGTTTTTAGGAACAGGAATAGAAAAAAGATCTCCACACGGACACCCCTGACTACAAAACTGACTCCAGTTCTGTGAGGAGGAACGTTTGAAAACTCCAGCAAGTGAAAAGTCTGACCCAAAATTTAAAGGCAATATTACCAAATACTAAGTGTATGTAAACTTCTGAGCCACTGGAAAAGTGATAAAAGGAATAAAAGCTGAAATAAATAAATCTTATACTGGAGCTGAAGTTAAATCTCTTTACTGTGATTCTGACATTCTTATAATAAAGTTGTGATCCTAACTGACCTAAGACAGGGAACATTTACTAGGACTAAATGACAGTAATTGTGAAAAATCTACTTATGTATAAACATATTTGGCTAAGGTGTAGGTACACAAATTATTTAAGATCATCAAATAATTTTTAATATTACACATAGATACAAAATTAAATTTTTAAATGATGATTTCATTTATAAAGGGGAAAAAAAGCTGTCCAAACCTGCCTGGCCCTGTGTGCTAAATCAAGAATGAACTGTGATTTTTGGACAGCTAAGTTAAATTTCACTTGATTACTGCCAGACATGCTGAATCAAGAAATCACTTTAATAGAACCTGTATGACAAAATGAAGCATCCGCTGAATTATATGTGCTTATACAGTATAGGGTGGAGTCGGACAATATTAAATAAATATGTTATTAGATAAGTATTTAAAATGACCATTAATTAATTAAATACTAACTGTTAACTATTAAAATATTGAATATGTATTTATTAATTAAATGTTTTATTTATTTATCTATTTAACTAAATCATTAAATTAATAATCATATTCATAATTCAAAAATTCAAGCTAAATTATAAAAAACATTAAATAAAGCATATACAGTACATGTCTATTAAATAAATTACTTTTTATTACTTTTTTCCTGCTTTTAAATCTTTTATTTAATGCCATATGTATTTATTTAGTAATTTTACATTCCACCCTAAATATGTGTTACCTTGAATATGTAAATCCGAATAGTGATCTTAATAACAATCTTATAAAAAATATAAATTCTGAACATTTTATCAACAATATCCATTTCTTCTGCCCTTAATTCCTTCTGAAATATAACATTTAAAAAAGTATGCGCTCTGTTAATCTGCTTTTTTATTACACTGAGAGCAGTGGATGTCAGGTCATGAAATGTGAGGGTGTGTGAAAGAATTTGTTTTAGATATCATTCTCAGGGAAACCTCGTTTAAATCTGCACCACGCCCGGGTTCCTCCCAAATCCAGCTGCACAGTGGTTCAAAGTTTTGTTTCATTAATCCTGTAACCGGCCAAATTTACTGAGCAGTTTATAATGTTGCGGTATGGAAAACAATCACAGAAAGGGTTAAAGTGGTAAAGAGGAGTTTCCAGTGAATCAGACGATTTTGGATAAAAGCTGTATAATTCATCGTGTGAAACTCGAGATACTCGAGTTGTGAGAAGGTGATCGATAAAAAGGTGGGCCAGTCTCCTCTCGGTTAATCCTTACAGGAAACTGCAACAGTGATGCCCAAGGAGTGATGGATAATAAACATACGGTATTTTATGTGCAGTGGTTAATTAATGTTAATTAATTTGCATGTACAGTACAACATCTGTAACGGCTACTTGCAAATTGCCAGATGTTCTATTATTCTGATTATTCATTGACATTTTTAGTTGCATATTTTGCTTAATTTCTGGAGAAAGTCTTTAAGATTAACAAACTGTAAATATATTTTTCTTGTGAAAAGATTTACTCCTACTAGTTTATCATTCTTTTCTAAGTACAATCCTTTGTCTTCAAAGATACACTACACCACTGGCAAAAAACAGGTATGTACACCCCTCACCATCACACCCATACCCATACATGATTGTACAGAATGTATTTGTACTGTATAGCATCATTACAGTTCCGCTTCTGAAAGAGGCCCAAACTCTTATCCAGCATGATGCACCCCTCTATGATGAACCAGCTCTCTGAAGACATGGTAGGACTCGAGTGTCCTGCACAGAGCCCTGTCTCAAACTCAACCTCACTGAACACCTTTGTGATGAACTGGAACTGGAGCCTCCTCGACATCCCACCATCAGCACTTGAGCTCACTAACGCTCTTGTAACTAGAATGAAGAAAAATCCACATGGCCACACTCACAACATCTAGTGTCTTCTCAGGAGCGAAGAGTGGAACAGGAACGTTCAGCACGTTCAGCAAGGACATACAGTATGGGTGTCATAGACAGGGGTGTACATACTTTTGTCTCACTTCAACAGAATATCCACTGGTTTTACTACAGCTTCAGAAGCGCTTAGCTTAAACTCTTAGATGTTTTCCACCTATCCCGTCCCTCACACTCAGAGCTTCCTGTTGTAAGGAGATTACTTCTCAGAGTCGCAGTGCTTATCAATGTCAGATGCCCAAATCCGTGCAGCTGCTAATCATAGCCTCCCGCGGACACGGTGATTACTCACCCTGTATTATGAATGAATTTGAGATGGCTGGTTAATTCTCAGCGTAGTTTAATTAACACAAAGCGCTCACATGGCAGCGTAACTCGGTTTAACTCTGCCTTTATATAGTAGAGAGGAAATAGCTGGCCATTAGGGACATTACATGCAACATTAGATAGGATTTAGTGACATTATGGAATTGACAGCTCTATGAGAGTCGTGCAGCAGAGAATCGCTAATGAATTAACTATAGAATACCAAGGAAAATATATATTTAATGGGAATATAAATGATTAAACACAAAGGATGTTCATTTATACACCAGAGTGCCACAGATGGCTTTTTTGACTCTTAAGTCCAGGCGGATTCAGCAGGTTTTAAAGACTAAAAGGACTTCAAAGTAAATATTGATTGTTGTATATCAATTTAATTGCACCAAATAACAAATTATTCTTATTATCTTGTTTGTCATTATTTTATAAAATTATCATTACAACTTTAAATTTGTTAAATGAATTTAAAAAAAACTTAATTAAATTAAGTAAAAAGTAAGGCAGTCCACTTTCTGCTGCTTGCCAAGTTGGCAAGAAACTGTAAAGTCACAGATTAACCTCTGACACTGGAGACTCCTTCCTCAGCTGTTACATTACTGTTAAATGTCCCTTTCTAAACAACTTCACCACATCAGTGCTTACACACTTTTTAAAAGCTTTTCATGTCAATGAGCTGTGACCACGGAAACAGTAACAAATTAGAACGAGCGCATTAGTATAAACCTGGGATTGTATGTCTCTATCGTGTGTTAGTTTTATTTGTTAAATGACAGCAACACATTCTTAATCTGTTAATTAAAAGGTTCAAGTTTCATTTTGAAAGCATCACGTTGAATATAATATAATAATATAATCTGATTATGGCCATGAAAACATCCTGACTAGTTTTCAGTTTTGTTTTTCAACCCTGAATCTTTGATCTTCCTGACTCATTGTTGTTTCAATTTTAATGCGGTCCACAGATTATAAAGCGACACGTCACTGCTCGCTTCCTCATAAACAGCCTCACACACACACACACACAAGTTCTACCTCTGGATCACACTTTGCACACTTCTCTTACACCACTGTGACTTCACTATTATATTTCAGTGATGTCTTGCAAACTCACTTTGGAGTGAAGAAACAAAAAGCTTGATTACATGAATCACCGTCATCTGCAATTCGCTGGTTTCAAGCCAGAGCAAGAAAAACACCAGCACTGAATATAAGCACGAGTTCTAAATGTTGTGTTTCATTTCGTACAGACACCAGTTTAGCTTTTGCACATGCTACCTTTGAGTTGACATGATTAATGCAAAAAAGAAAAATGCTTCCTGATCAAACTTCTTCTTTGTAATTCCAACGCTACAATGCGTCAAAGAAATACACATATGGGGATGGCAGAAAGAAAAAGTGACAACTCCCAAACAAAAAAGAAAGAAAGTAAGAAAGTCTGATTTTCAGTTAGAAGAGGCTGCAGAGTCTGAGGGTGAACTGTCCCAGAGACACATACAGCGGTACCTCGGCATACAAATTTAATCCATGAATGCAGATAATCCGTTTCAGCCACCCAAAAAAAAATGACATATGTTACCAACTTCCAATACAATAATCATATCTAAACATTTGGAAAAGACATGTAAATTAAGTAAAATATGAAATTAATAGACCTCACTTAAACCTGACTTAACCTTAATTTATGATTCCTCTTTAAAAACCAAACTGAAAGCGGCTCCCTTTTCTTCTTGCTACCGTCCTTGCTAACATTCTTGGGACTAACGGTGCTATGTCACTAAATCTTGTAAATTTTTTTCTTAGCTTTCCACTGACACAAACAAGTTTTGATCGGCTACTGGAACAGGTACAGTATGTGTGACCAAATGTACGCGCAACCGGAACCGGCTCGGTCGCCTGGAAGCAGAAAATGCTTCGTATGCTGAAAATACTTTGTATGCCGAGACAAATTTCCTGAAATTTTAATTCATACTCTCATACGCTGAGATACCACTGTAGCTAGGAATCATAAAATCATCCTTTTTTCATTCTATACACAAGAAGAACTTCCTCTTAAAGCTGCTAAAGGAAAGTTGACGAGGGATTAATAATATATCAAATGATAAATCTTACTTTACAAAAATTCTTACTTTACACTCATTCTGATAAATGAGTAATGATACATCTTACTTTACACTCATTCTCTAGTTTGCTTATCCTGTACAGGGTCACAGGAGGCCTGGAGACACTAGGTCTTATTTACATATCTAAACTGCACATAAATTATATTTACATCATCATCACTAGCTCTCACCTATAGGGCTGCTGTGGGTGGATTTTTCCCGAGTGTTGAGCTTTTCCCGCTCGCTGTCCCTGATCACGTGCAGCAGCAGGTCCAGCAGAGTGTGCTTGTCCTCGTGTGTCACTTCTTTGCTGTCCATAGACCGGCTGGAGGTGATGAGCAAAAGAATTACACTCAACAATATGTGCCATCTCTTCTCAGCCTGCATGGCTTTTTCAGCCTGCTAAACAAACACATACACACGCACACACACACACACATACACAAAACCCAGTCAAATCATGATTGTACAAAAAAAACCCTGACAGCATTTGATCCCAATATGTTTCACTGTGTTCCCACTTTTGTGACATTTTCTGTGGATAGTCACACATTTACAGTATACTGTAGATCATGACAAGGTAGTCGTACAGTAAGATGGCAGCTGACCGGGGTGTGTCGGGTGACCCATAGTGATCCATAGATCGACAAAAACTTTTTGAACATGCTCAGAAGATTTGTGGCAGATCTACAGGAGGTCCCCTGTATACTTTTATAAGCCTATCTGTGATCATTTGAGACTTCAGTCGTCGATCGTAGGCATCGTGTCTCACGATGGCGAGGAGTTTTGAACCCCAGGATGATTTCACAGGCACGTGAACTTTAACATTTTTATCTGTAATGTTTGTGATAACTGTGATAAGGTTTTAGCGATTGTCAGAGTGGTTTATGTGACAGATAAACTGTACATAAAAGTGCTAATAGCATAGTAGTGCATCTGTAGACCTTCATAGCGCACCATACAGCTATTTTTAATTAATAAGCGTTACAGGTGCCTTTACGTAGCACCTGCGTAATATGACTCAGCTCTGTCTTTAGTGCTTTGTTTCATGGCCATGATGATGCTAACGATGCCACGGCGAGCCACAATTTTGAACCGTGCTCTGAGGGTTGCCCACTAGAGGGCAGTGTTGTAGTTTGGTTGTAGTTTTTGGTTGTAGACCCAGTTTCCCAGAAGGCACCTCGGTCAGCTGACGCGAGTGCCCAGCTGAACCGAGGAAGCCATTAGTGTTAGTATAAATACCTGTTTGTTCTGGGAACCTGGGTCGAGCATTAATTTCATTTAAGTTCTGTTAAGTGGGTTTTGTTTTCGTATGTTCAGTTTTAGTTTGTTTTAGTTTGTTTTGATGACAGTTGGCCTTTTTGTTTATGGAGCTTTAAGTTAACTTTGTTTCCATTCAGATGTCTGCCATTCAGGCAGGATTAGCCTCTAGGAGAATTAGCCTTTTGTGTTTACCCTCATGTGTAAGTAACCCCCATTGCATGTTTAGTTA
>JAQMYK010000039.1:1666625-1681513 GCA_030014345.1 Clarias buthupogon | reverse complement strand
ACTGACTGGGCCGGACCACACTGGCCAGCGGCCCACCGGGAAAACTCCCGGTACTCCAGATGGCCAGTCCGCCACTGCCCCAAGCCACTGTTATCCCTTCACTAGCTGAACCCAAACCACTGCCAACCCACTGTAACCCACCAGCTAATAATTAATAAAAATTCTCAGATTGTCTGTTTAGCTTTCTAAATGAACACAATTTATAAATACTGTATGTGATTCATTTTTGTTAGCATTTAGACAACAAATTGTAGTGCACATTTCTATAAAAAGTTTTGCCATCCTCTTGTTGTAATGACTGTTATAGACTTAATTGCACTTGTTTATTGCAGCACATATAGCAAACTCTGGACTGACGCTCATGGGGAACTCAGTGATCTCCTGAGCCAGGAGCTTCCATCTGAGCCTTTACGGCCCGAGAAAGACCGCGTGGTGTTCTTCCAGCGTGTCGCCACCTTGTATGTGCGCTACGTCCGAATCTTCAGGCAGCTGGAGGAGGCCTACGATCAGATCGTCCACCCACAGAAGAGGAGGCTGATCCGAGACGTCCTCGATGGAGTGATAGGTCGCGTCCTGGAGCTGAAGAACGAGATGGTGGAGAAGGAGTACTCTGAGTACCATTATATGGACGATGTCATACAAGATTTGAAACTTACACCAGTGAGTTTGTAGTACCAGATAAAATATAGATTGTTTAATGTTTATCAGAATGTTTTAAAATCTGAACTAAAAGTTCTTGCCAGATAATGCTGATTTTCTTTTACTAGTCAGCAATAAATTATCTATCATATTATCATATCCATGACCCATTTGTATCAACCACACCCACAAAAAAACAAAGCTTTCAGAGAGCTGAACCTTCCAATAATGCAGCTCAGCCTTGCAGTGTATCATACTTCCTCCTTTTATAGGGTGCCATTACGTTTATTTGGACATGGTTTTCTTTAAAGTCCTTAATATGAAGCAACTGAGTTTCACAAAACGTTAAATAATCATTTCTGTTTTTTTTCCCTTATCATTTACTGTCTTTGTTTCTAGGAGGATCTTGAGATTCCAATCCCAAAGTACTTCATTAATGAACGGCGTAAAGTTCTGCAGGAGAGAGACGCATTTCTCTCCAGCATCCTCGATCAAGATGGAATGTTGGTGAAACCAGAAGTATGTGGACAGTTATGTCTCTTTTCTTTCACATGAACTTCATTTTCATGATCTTGATTTTAAACCTCTGGTATTCCTCTTAGCCGACTACAACACGCATGCTGAGTCTGGAGGAGGCCGTGACAATCATTCAGGTGTCGGAGAGGGCGCGGCAGGGTCGTCTGAGGACCAACATCATGCGGGAGATCCACAGGGATGCAGAGAGACAGAGGAAAACCAATGACAAAGATCTCAAAGAAGCTACAGATGAACAGGCTGCTATTCAAATCCAGAAGGTGATGTAACTGAGGCACAATTTACACACATACATCAAAATCGTCCGGTTTAGACCACGCCCACTCAGTGCTTAAATCAGAGTATAGATGTGAACATTTGAAGATGTGTTTAGTCAAATTTATTTGTAAGGTACATTTAAATACAACACAGTTGACCAACAAGCCTAAAATAGCTGCAGACATAGACTAAAATATAGACAATCATAAGAAAAAAATTCAAATAAATCAATAAAAACAATAAATAAAAACAAGAAGACCACCCACAATGCATTTAATAAACAATAATAAATAAACAAACAAACAAATAAGTAAATAGTCATCTAGTGACATCTAGTAAATGCTAAAGAGTATTAAAAAGATCTTGAGGTGTGGTTTATACATTGGAAGGGCTAGGGGCCTGTCTGATGTACAGGGGCAGATCATTCCAAAGTTCAGGGGCTGCTATTCTCGATTTGGGAACCATAAGTAAAATCTAATCAATAGACCTACAGTAAGAGAACGTTCATGACTCTATGGTTTCTAAAGGTCAGAAACATATGATTGTGCTAGATTATTCAGGGTTTGGTAGGCTGATCTTGAACCTGACCCTGAACTGCACAGGGAGCCAGTGTAGAGATGCCAGGACAGGATTTATGTATCCCCGCTTACATATTCCTGCAGCAGTGTTTTGGACCAACTCCAAACAGGCAAGAGAGCCCTGGCCAACACCAACAAAGAGAGCATTACACGAGTGAAGCTACATATGATTTAAGGGAACACATCTCTATAAAAGGCTCAACATGGACTTCCTTGCGCTCAAATACCAGCACTTCAGTTTTATTCTCTTTAAAACTGTCAGACCATCCATGCTTTGATATCCTCCTGACATTCCGACAGTGGTGTTGAACTATTTGTATACCTCTGTTTCAAAGGAAGATAAATTTTGATGTCGTCTGCATATCAATGGAATGATAGTCTGTGCTGACTAAATCCCAATGACAGTAAGTAAAGTGACAATAATAAAGGCCTGTGAATAGACCCTTGAGGGACCCCACATGTAAGAGCCACTGAGGAGGATACAGAGTCACCAAGCCCAACAGAAAACTTCTGCCCATTAGGTATGATTTGAACCAGTCTACACAGAACCATTAATGCCCATACTGTGGTGCAGATGATGAATGAGGATGGAATGATCTACAGCAGTGTCAAATGCAGCTGTGAGATCTAACAGCAGTAGAATAGCAAAACTCAGTAGTCTCAGAGTCAGTAGTTATTAAGAGATCGTTAAAAAATGGGCGGAGCCAGACTGGAACACCTCATGAATACAATGTGCATCTAAGAGACTGTATCTGTACAGTAACATTTTTGTATTTGGATACGTCTCTAATACTTGGAGAAATGGCAATTTAGAAATCCGTCTGAAATTAGACAGAATAAAGGGAATAGATTTTTTTTTTTAAATCAGTGGTTGCACCAGTGCATCCTTAAAAGTCACTGGAACAACACTAGTGGTCTATATAGACTAATATTACATTTTTTCAGAACCGTCGGTTCAATAATGTAGAAAATCTTTTTAAGAAATCGAGGAGGGATAACATTGGTGGGACGGAATGACTGTTTCATGTGCTCAATCATTTCCTTTAAAAAGTGAAAGGAATGAGGCTCAAACTGGTTAAAAGCAGCAGAGAACATAGCACTGATGAATGGACCATGAGAGGTGATATGAGTGCTCTAGTATTCATAATCCTGTCCAGATTTTATTATTATTATTATTATTATTTAAATAACACACACCTAAACACTATTAACACTGCTAAAAAGAAAATGAGGTTTGGTACATAATGCTTGAGAAATATTACTCTCTAAGTTTTTATAATTATTAAATAGACTTTACAATTTTAAAATACCCATGCAATTTGTCTTTCTTCCACTTGAACCCATGTCTGTGTCTGTAGGTGTGGAAAGGTTACTTACAGAGGAAGAGGACGAAGCAGGAGCGTGAAGAGGAGATGATTGTTCTGGGCATGGTGAGATCAACATCTGTCATATAGTACTATGATTTATAGTGCATCTTTTCTTCCGAAAACCAGCCTTTACATCTGACATTTTTCTAACAATGATGTACTCAGGTGTGTTTCAATGATCTTCAAGAAGATCTTACAAGCGTTTGGTATCAGGGCGATGGTGCGTTAGTTGGCCACTCCTTTAGCCACAGACATGTTCTCCAAATGTACTGATATCTTCTTCTTCTTTGTTTTTCGGCCGTTCCCTTTCAGGGGTCACCATAGCAAATCATCTGCCTCCATCTAACCCCATCCTCTGCATCCTCTGCTTTCACACCAACTAACTTCATATCCTCTCTCACTGCATCCATAAATCTCCTCTTTGGTCTTCCTCTAGACCTCCTGCCTGGCAGCTCCAACCTCAAACAACCTCAGTCTGGCCTCTCTGACTTTATCTCCAATTGTATTTTATACATTATTTTATAATATAAATGTCCTATAGAGGTAGCTGTGACCCTGTGTGTGTGCTTGTTGTAGTCCATGAAGCCCAGTCTGGTCCTGCCGTGCCCCGCTGTAGTCCTCGCTGAAGACAATAAAGCCATCAGGAGGAACAAGCAGGAGGAGCATGAGGAGGATTATCACAAAGCTATGATCTCCATCTCCAAGATCCTGCAAGAGACCGAGGGTCCTGACATGAAGGAAACGATGAAGGGTCAGATCAGACAGTGGTTCATCGAGTGCCAGTGAGTGATTAGATCATGCAAAACTTGAACTAAACAATGTGTGTGTAATGATTTACTGTATATATTTACTGTATATTTACTATATTTCACATAGATACACCCACTATTAACATGTGTATCATATGTTATTATGTGCTGTACATCAGTATCTAAAGTATTCATTTCGATCAGTGATGCAACGGGGTCTTTTCCTGACTATCCCGATGAGGAAGATGGTGGATCAGCGATTATTTTTGCAAATAAAACACCTGAGCAGGTAAATAAAACTTTTACAAATTAGTGTGTAGGTATGTACAAGATTAATGCAGTTATTAACAAATTGCAACCTGGACTTGAACCTGAAAATAAACATAATCATCAAAATGTCAAACATTTTAATGATTTGGTTTGACAGATTGATTTAATAGGCAGTGTTTAAAATTAATCAATACATCAGTTTTAAATTAATTAGAAATAATTATAACAAATTACAGATGAGGTGGCATGGTGGTGTAGTGGTTAGCCCTGTCACCTTACATCGCCAGGGTCTGGGTTAGATTCCCGTCTTTAATTTATCTCTGCGTTAAATGAGTTTTACTTTAGCGTCGAGATTAAAAATACATTGTGTCATGCTGTTATCATAAAATAATCAATGACTAAGTGATGCGGCATTACTGCCACGACTCTGAAGTTCTTATAAAAGCACGTTTTTTTATTAAAAACAGCTCATCAACCTTTTTATCTGCTTATAGTTCTGTACAACATTGTTGATTGTCTGCACAAGCGAATTTTCCTGTTCTTTATCATGTTATAGCAGCTATGAACAGACTTTGATTTTTGTTTTTTTGTGAAATTCACTGAAGCTGATGGAGGAGCTGGCATCTAAAAATGAGGAGGAAGAAAACAAAAAGCCGAAAGAGAAGGAAGAGCAGAAAGACAAAGGGAAAAAGGAAACCGGGAAAGGAGAACAAGAGGTACGCATGATCTGCGGCTGTGTTCCAAATGACGAGTACTGTATTAGGGAGCACAATAGTAACTGTTCTCTCAACATTACAAATGCATCCTTGTTAGATCAGGGGTTATGCCCATGATGCAGGGAACACTAGTACATTGTATTTTAATGATTTATAGGCTTCACTCTGGAAAATAATGCTTTTTAAAGTGTATGGAGTGTAGTCTGTGATATTCTGTGGTCGGTTTAAAGGAAGAAGAACCTGGGCTGAAATTGCTGCCTTCTGCCTTTCTGTCCGAGCTACACAAGGGACACAAGACATTTACAGGTGAATCTGGATGTCCAATGTTTTCAAATATGCACACACCATGTCTCTTGTTTTATAATTATACTTTATAGCTGTAGAGTTAAAGTACTGATTGTCACTCAAGACAAAATCTCTTAGATTAAATTGTGCATTAGCAAGTTGTTTTAAGTAAAGCTAGAAAGATGTATGAGATATTGTACTGCATACAGTATGTAGTATTTAATAAAGCACATATCGTGTAATTGCCCCTGCTATAGAGTTATCAAAATAAATAACAAATTGAATAACAAAATTGTCAGTCAAACTAAGACTAATGATGCACTTTTTAAGAACTATTGTCAAATATTTACTGATTGCTAATTGTTTACTAATTACCGCAGCACCCAGGATAATGTAATATCCGTTACTCTGCCTGGAACAGCCAAACTGGGACCTGTCTCTGGAGCCGGGCCTGGTGCAGAGTTCACTGGCAGGCAACTGGTGACTAGGTTGCCTACCGAACCCGGTTGGGCTCAGCCGAAAACGACAATGTGAAGGGGTCGTATGGACCCAGCACTGGCAAGGTCCATAGAGGTGCAAATGCCTATTTGTTTCTCTTTTCAGCAGTGGAAACTGGATCTTGACAAATGGAATGAAACTTAACTTGGAGGAAGGAGCCTGAACTGGTGCAGAAGGCTGAAAATACCAACTACATATAGTTGGTCTCACCTCCAAACATAGCATTGGCTCTGGAACCAGAATCCTTGATAATGGATGGTCTCTCTCTCTCTCTCCTACTAAGGAGTTGCCCAGAGTGTGCAGTGCCAGGCGGGTGTGATGATACTCACAAGTCCTCAGCTGGCTGTAGCACAGTTTGTCCCAGTAGACGAGATGATCGCTTAAATGCGACAACAAGTTGCACAGAGGAAAACTTTCACTTTTGTGTACTAGACTACTGATAACTAGGAAATCTGGAGGGGAATGTTTGTGAGGAACAGCCTGCCCGATTGTAACCCGAGTGGTGAGTTGTTGCTGGGTTTCTGTGCTAGTCATGGTTTGTGCATGGCAAACACCATGTTTGAACACAAGGCATTTCATAAGAGTACCAGAATGCCTTGGGCAGAAAGACGGTGAACAAATTTATAGTCTGTTTTGAAACAGTGGGTGAAGAGAGGAGCAGAGCTCTTAACTGGTCACCATCTGGTGGAGTTTTGGGCCAGATGGCAGGGGAGGCAGACAGACCTTGCAGACCCAAACAAGTAGTTGGGTTCTGCTGGGAATGACTGGTGAAAGACTCAGTCCAACATGATTTCAATTCCTACCTTCAAGAGAGCTTTTCCTGAATCCCACAGGAAGTAAGAGGTAGGAGACATATAATCTGAATAGATTCTGTTCAAGACCTCCATTGTGAAAAAGGCTGTATGTAACTGGGGTTAAACAATTGTTGGTGCAACCCAATGACCCGGTGGTGGACACCAGACGTGAGGGAAGCTGTCAGGCTGAAGAAGGAGGAGGCTTTTCGAGCCTTGGATGAGAAGTTCGGGAAAACCAGAAGGAGCTCAGAGGAGACTTTCTGCTCCTCCTCATCGAGAGAAGCCAGTTGTGTTGATTTGTACTGTACACCCGATAAGAATGTGGTGGAACACTGTTGATGTCCCCAAGGAAGAGCTGGAGGAAGTTGCTGGAGGCAGGGATGTCTCGACAACTCTACTTCTCTTGCTTCCACTGTGACCCTAAATTGGACTAAGCGGTTTTAATGGATGGATTGAATTTTACCAATGTTTTGGTAGATACAGTATTTTAATATAGACCATATTTAATTTCATTATTTTTCAAAGGCATAATTTCTTGTGTCCAGTGTAAAGGCTTTCTGCTTGCTCTCACACACAGACGTCTGGCAAAACCGTGACGAGTCCAAGAACTTCAGCCAAAGACATGAAGCGGAACTGATTAAAGAAGATAAGAGGAAAGTGCTTGAGGGAGAAATAAGATTGCAGGTGAAAATTAAAGCATCTTTTTCCAGTTGAGCCCTAATACTGTACAAGGACACACTTTAAGTAGTACTGCAATGAGAAGAACCTCCTGACATGTCTTTGCGCTTGTGTGTTCAGGTGGACGAGTTAATGAGACAGGAGCTCACTAACTGGAAGTTTGCAGTGGAAGGAAGTAAAGGTGGAAAGGCCAAGCCTGCAGGAAAGGTCCTGATCGTCTTCCATGCGTTTTTTTCTTTTTTTCTTTTAGAAATTAGTGTTGCTGGTTAAATGTGTTCATTTTACTTTACACACAGAAGAAAAAGAAGAAGACATTGAAGAGTGTAAAGAAGAAAAAGAAAGACAGAGACCTTACAGCTGATAGGTGACTTAGTTCCATGTGTGTTAAATGCGCTTTGTATTAAATATGCAAATAAGCAATTATTTCATTTTGTTTTATTTTTCTGTTTATAGCAACATTGAATGTAATTGGAACAACAACAGTTACATAGATGGTTCAGGTTTTTATCAAGTCTGTCTTAAATCAGAAATGAGGTTATTATAAATACATGACCATAGGTTTTAGTCATTATAAGTTTTCCTGCCTGCACACCAACCATGAATTTTGTCAACTGGATTACAATGTAAGTAATTGAGGAAATTCCGTCTTTCTGTAAAATTCCAAAACCCTCGCTTTTGTAGCCCCACTGCTGCATCTTCCTCTGTATTTAGTACAAATTTAACTTTTTTTATTCCTCAGACAAACTTTACACAATTATAATGACCAAGACCTACAGTAATTATAGGCACCACAATTTTCACTGAAAAAAAACAGACTTGAAAAAATCTAAACTATCCCTTTAATGATATTCCCTACCCAGCTTCGCATTTTATTGTTCTTAAATATAATAAGACAAAAAAGAAAATACAACTTTACAAAGCATTAACACTGAAGACTCCATCCATACATGTTACAGAAACACATTTCTCCTTAGACAATGCACCTGTTGTAGGGATTGCTAAAGAGTTTTAAGATCTGTTCACCTGGAGCATCTGCTCTTCCAGTCCATGTGAACAAGCTGTTACTATAAACACGATAAAGTATCAGAATGAGTGTATTAATATACATAAACCTGGGATTAGAGCTGCTGTAGATCTGTCAGAATCCAGAATTTAACCATATAAAGTAAAATCTATTTCACATCAGGAGCATCGAGTCGCTGTGTGAAGAGTTGGTGATGGAAGACTTGCTCAAACCAGCGCATAAGGTGAAACTACACGACTTCATAGGTATGAACATTTTAACATGTTCAGCTCTGATTTTTTTTCCTGTTCAGTGAGTCTATTGACACATGACTAACAATAAGATAAAGGAGTGTAATGTAATATTAGCTTGTGTCTACAAAAAAATATGTCTTGGCAAGAAAAAATATCTTGAAAAGTGGAGACATTATTTATCTCACTAGTCTCATAGATAAATATTAGTTTGGGGTTTTTTATTTAGTTTTGGGTGTTTTATTTAGTTTTACATTTAGGCATTCAGCTATTCAAATCGTGATTGGAGCTGAGAGGTAAGTGGGTGCTGGGCCGTTTTTAGCTTTGGAGACAAGCTTTTGAATGTGTTTTAAATTTGATGTGGGCAGCTACAGGAAGCCAGTACTGAGATTAGAGAAGTAGGGTGGTGTGGGAAGACTTGGGAAGGTTGAAAACAATCTGTGAGGCTGCATTCTGGATCAGCTGCAGAGGATGAATGGTGGACAGAGGCAGACCTACCAGGAGTGATTTGCAGTAGTCCAGTTTTGAAATAACAAGGGACTGGACAAGCACCTGAGTAGCCTATGGTTAGAGCAATAGATAAATTCTTCTGATATTGTCAAGAATAAATCGACAAGAGCGAGTAAGGTTAGCTATTTGTGGGGAAAATGATGAGCTGATAAACTGCCATACAGTATAAGATGTCTGCCAGACATGATGAGATCTGGGTGAAAACCTGAGTGTCTAAGGGAGGAAAGGAAAGAATGAGTTGTGTGTCATCTGCATACGAATGGTGTGAAAAGAGGTGTGAGGTTATGACCTCACCAAGAGATGGGGTATGAAGGAAGAACAGAAGAGGTCTGACTACTGAGCCTTGTGGGACACCAGTGGAGAGTCTGCATGGAGTAGATGTGGATCCCCTCCATGTTACTTCATACGGCTGATCTTCTAAGTAGGAACCAAAACATTGCTATGCTGTGCCACAGATTCCATGGCTTGTAAGGATAGACAAGAGAATCATGGTATGAAGTGAGAAATGCAGCTGAGTCTGAGGCTTTCTTGAGGATCAGAGTAACAGTTGCCTTCTTAAATTCAAGTGTTCATTAAGATGCTCGTTTAACCATTTAACAATTTTACACTCTTTGTTCTGTGACACTTTTGGGAACCTCAATCATAAAGCGTTTATTCTTGTAAAAGGTTTACAATTACTCAGAATTTTCCACATTACAGGTGATTACAGCTACCTCGGCACGACCTTGAGGCAGACTGACATCGAGCCCATGCCTTCATTATCAGATGTGCGCCAGGTTATATCTCTTTGGGCTGTCTTGCCATTGGGTACTGCCGTTCAGTCTGTTTTACCATCTGTATCTGTTGATCCGTTCACTTTGCTCTAAATTAATCTCTCTCACGTGTTCTCACACTGTCTTTCTTGCTCTTGCTCAAGGTTCCCAGGCGATCCATGAGAAAGCTCCTCTAGTAAAGTCCATACTCCTGGTGGGGCCGTCAGGAGTGGGGAAGAAGATGCTAGTCCATGCTGTCTGTCAGGAGACTGGAGCTAATCTGTTTGACCTTTCAGCTTCAAACCTGGTGGGAAAATATTCAGGCAAGAGTGGGCTCCAGATGATGCTGCACATGGTGTTTAAGGTGAAGCGACTTTGTCTTAGATAAGTGGTTTTGAAAGAGGATGGGGGTGAGATTGGCATACCTTTAATTTATTTAACAAAAAGACACTATAATTTGGTAATGCCAAATCTATAAATGCATTTGAAAATTAATTTCTCTTCTGACACCAAAGCTTCAGAAACACAGACAATCCCCAGATCACCAGATTTTATATGCTGATATTTATAAAATTTTTATGGTACGCTAGTAAATAAATAAATAAATAAATAACTTCACTTGTCTCTGTGTTAAATTCTTACTGGCGATTAATCCATGATCATGCTTTAACATCCACAGTTTAAATAAGGGCAGTTGGGAATTGGCATGATTTGAAGAATTCTGTGTCATCTCCAGGTCGCCAGATTAATGCAGCCATCTGTAGTATGGATCGGAGATGCTGATAAAATGTTTTATAAGAAAATACCAAAGGAGGAGAAAGAGGTAATAGTTTGGAATTTCTCTGTTTCATAAAACGTTTTTTATTGTCAGTGATCTAAATATTTACCTGTATGTACAGTGGAACCTTGGATTGCGAGCATACGCTCGGCGTCAAAACAAGAAGCCCATGTGTGCTACATGATACTTGATGATACTTGACACTCGTATATCAAGATTCACTCGTTTATCAAGTTAACATTTATTCAAATTTTTGCTCATCTTGTGGAAAGCCCGCAAACCAGGTTACTCGCAATCTGAAGTTCCACTTGTGTATGTATAGTGTTTAAAGTTTAAATACGTTTTTTTTTTTTTACTTACAGTTAGATCCAAAGCGGCTAAAGAAAGATCTGCCTAAAATCCTTAAATCAATCAAAGGTGAGGACCGTGTTCTTATCGTAGGAACGACAAACAATCCTCTGAATGCAGACCTAAAGTCTCTGTGCAAGTTTTATACCAAGATCGTCCTCATACCCCGGCCAGACTACGCCTCGAGGTTCGGTATGTAATCAAAATTTGTTTTTTAATGAATTTGAACTATTAATATTTCCTGTAGATGTTATGATTATGCTGATAATTTATGATAATTTTATAAGATTTGGAAAATGAAATTAAAAGATTCTGTAAGCTTATTAATATAAAAAAATTGCAATAATTCTCACCCCATGGATTATTAGTAGGGAGAAATAAAATATAGCACATTTAGTTGTTATAGAGACATAACCTTTGACGCAGAGATGTAGTGAGTGCTGTGACGCAGCAGAGAAATGTCACAATGTCACATGGTGTTTTATTCCACTTATACTACAACTGTTTATTACAATATTGTGATTTTTAATGATGTATCTAACTTTCTATTTTTTTAAATAATTTCTTTTAATGGGAAACTGCAGAAGCATAAACACCTTTGTCCTGAATATGTAAAAAAAAAAAAAACTTAGTTACAAAATTTTAGCTTTTCTACTGGCACTGGAGACTCCTTCCATGATTAGTTAACATCAAGGATTTTTGAATTCAGTTATGTGGAGCATTCACTGTACAGGTCCCTGTGGATGATCTGTTACTATGGGGAAAAAAGTGTATTAAAACAAGTGCAATAAATCTGTAATTTGCAGGTGCACTAATGTTGGATCTTCTGACCAATCACAATACAAGGTTCAAAAGCGCTGTGGTATAAACAATAAGGAAAATATTATATCACCCCTGCTATAGTTTTAATAAGAGAAAGTATTTTATATTTACTAAAATCATTAGTGCTGTGTGTTTCCTCGAAGTCATGTGGAAGGAACTGATCCAGAGGAACGGAGGTGTCGTGACCAGCGACCTGGACCTCAGCTCCTTGGCTAAGATCTCGGATGGATACACACAAGGTCACATGGTGCGTGTGGTGAAGGGCATCCTGACAGAGTGGCGCATTCAGCAGCTCGCTAAACGCCCACTGATCGCCACCGAGTTCGTCTCGCCTCTCGCCAAGATCGACCCTGTGTTCCAGGATGAGGAGGAAGCCCTCAAAGTAATGCAGTGATGGATGGAGGTTTATTTACAGTATAATACCTTTTAATGAAGTGCCATCAATACAGTGATGAAAATGAGTGGCCAGTTTATTAGGTATACTGATTTAGCAACAAGAATCCAACAACCTGGCTTCATGTGCAATAAAAAGTACAGATGATAAATATTTAATTACTGAAAATATATAATGTATTTCACAGTTCCCAGATATTGCTCAAATGTGTGATATAGTGAATGATAATCGATCCCCTGGCTTTCCTTAAGGGCCCTTTGGCTGGTTAAGTGTTCTTGTCTTCTTAAAAATAGTTCTACTTTGGACTTTTAACACTTTATAAAATGTTCATAATTTCCTCATGGAAACAAACCAAAGGAACCAGGAGAAAGATGTTAAAATAATAACAGTTCTCAATATCGCTCTCAGGTGGTTAGAACAGAACGTACAGTTTGTTTTGTCTGTTTTGTAACTCGGACACCTGTCATGTTTTCTCCCCCACAGAGCTGGTATGCGAAGACTCCTCTGGGTAAGAAGAGAGCGAGAGCTGCTTTAGGGATGGATGCAGAGGAAGATGTAGCAGCTAAAGATGGCAAAGACAACAAGAAGAAAGGAAAGAAGTAACTTCACTTACTTGACCAACTCGACTGTATCACATTCCTCAATGTTTAAAAAATAAAACCACATTTTTCTTCGTTTTTAAAAAAAACTTTTAAACAGCAGCTGCACCAGGTGCAAGGACTTTAACATCCTTTAGGAGGCATGAGCTTTTTTTTTTTTTTTCTTAATACCAATCAACTTATCATTTCTGAAAACTAGAGAGAAATTTATATTAATCATAGTCATTTAAAAAAAATTGACTCCTAAGAATAAAAGAATGGCCATTCTCCTAAAATTCTGCTGATAAAAAAATGGTTTTATGATTCTAATGATGTTATTTAGCCACTTTTGAAAGTTATGTATCCACTGAGATATACACCACACCCCTTCAAAATTCCACATGTGTATTACATGCCTGAGTTGACAAATTGCACACAAAGCCATCAACAATAGGTGACTGCAGTATTACCAATATGCAAAAAGTCATGACGTGCAAACCCACAAGAAGCTGAAGATATTCCGATTGGATGTGTCAGATACTCTCACCCATGGTGGAAAGAAGAAGGAAAGACTGATCATGAGACGGGAAGAGAATGCGCCCACCAGACACAAACAAAGCTTCACAACCCCTAAACTCTTGGATGATGTTTGCTATGATCATGTGACTCAATTCCCGGTTTTCACTGACAAGGGACGTTGTAGGTTCTGCCCTGGTAGACAGAAAACCATCTTATGTTAGGAAATGTGGTGTTTGTGTATTGACATCAGGAAAAGCTGAGACATCTACTTCCAAAAAATAAAAGGAAAAGAAGACAGAGGTGGTGGTGGTGTTTATTTTTACAAATACACATTGTCCACTTGCTTATACAGTGGAACCTTGGATTGCGAGCATAATTCGTTCCGAAAGCGTGCTTGTATATTAAAACACTTGTATATTAAAGTGAATTTCCACCGTAAGAAATAATGGAAACTCCAATGATTCGTTCCACAACCCAAAAATATTAATGTAAAAATAATTAATACAAAATATAAAGTAGAAATAAAACAAATTAACCTGCTCTTTACCTTTGAAAAAAAATCCTGACAGAGCAGTGTTTCTGTGTGTTTGTGCGTGCACACACGTGTATCAGTGTGTGTGTGTGTGTGTGTGTGTGTGTGTGTGATTGTACGTGCACTAGTGTATGAAGCTGAAATAAGAGGAGAGAAGGGAGGGGGGGCTACCGTGTAGGATGACTTTCACACACACATCCACACACATACTTACGGAAACAGTGCTCT
Source organism: Clarias buthupogon (assembly GCA_030014345.1). Taxonomy (NCBI): domain Eukaryota; kingdom Metazoa; phylum Chordata; class Actinopteri; order Siluriformes; family Clariidae; genus Clarias; species Clarias buthupogon. The sequence continues at coordinate 1,667,432 of JAQMYK010000039.1, read as the reverse complement.
ATCAGGAAACTTTTTTTTAACAAGGAATCTCTCTAACGACACTCGCGTGCGACAGAATCACTGCTGTGAAGTAATAATAAAACGAATTAACCTGTACTTTACCTTTGAAAAGAATCCCAACAGAGCAGTGTGTATGTTTGTGTGTGTGAAGGTGAGAGGAGAGGATGAAGGAGGGAGCTACTGTGTAGGATCTGAAGTCAAATCCCTCATCACACCTGAGAGACAATGAGACAGGACAATCAGGAATGATGCTATATGAGCTACAGAATGATTCGCAATATAAACTGCAGACACTACAGTGAGTTAATGACTTACTGTTTATCCCCTTGTCTGTCTTTCAGCTTTGGCACATTTCACCCCAACAGCAGTCTCTTCTCAAAAATCTGTTCATTGTTGTGGTAAACCGTTCCCACATTACTACAGTTTAGGAACATAATCTTTCACAGTTACGTGTAGAAATTTTATATTAATAATAATCTCTTGCCAGAGATGCAAGTTTTCCACACAGTCAGTCATGTGCTTTTGCCAGTTTGATTGTCAGAAGATGTGCAGTTTCGATCCTCAGTATACGAACGGCCTGGCTTGTGAATTTTTGACTTACATACCAAAATTTTGTCAGTTTTGGAATTTGAACAATCAAGATGGTCACGCGTACAACCAGTCACGCGCACTACCGGTCGCTGATCAAAACTTGTTTGCGGCAGTGAAAAGCAAAGAGAAGCGTGTTATATATATATATATATATATATATATATATATATATATACACTACCATTCAAAAGTTTTAGAACACTTGCAAATTTCTTT
>JAQMYK010000039.1:1641236-1653134 GCA_030014345.1 Clarias buthupogon | reverse complement strand
TCCCTCCCCTCTGAGAGAGCTCGGCCAATCAGCTCTCTCTAGACCTCTGGCTGTGAGAGGTTACAGCATCACCCGGGGTTCGAACCGGCGATCTCCGGATGATAGGGCGAGCGCTTTACCACTGCGCCACTCAGAGGCCTGAGACAGAATACATTTAAACAGATTTCAATGTTAAGGTTGAAATACTGAATTTGTACTTTTTTTGCAGAAAGACGCCCAACAATAATCAAACCACTGGACGACACCGAAGCTATCGAGGGAGGAAGTTTAAACTTGGTATGCAAGACCTCAAAACCATGTCATATCCTGTGGTATAAGGATGGCTGCTTAATGTGGAACTCCTCTAGCTATTTCATGATTCGTTCTGGAAATGAGGCCAGGTTGACCATCCGGGAAGTTAAGGACACTGATGCAGGAGTGTATGAGTGTAACGCAGGATCCATCAGCACCAAAGCAACTGTGACTGTTAAAGGTCAAGTTACAAGCAACACTAAAAAAAATTCTTTCTTCATCCATTGGTTTTGCTTTGTAAGCTCATTAGCTGCAGTACATGTAGGACTCTGCTTAGAGCTCTAATTTTCTTGGTTGTCTACTTTAAATTAGGTTCAGGTACCATAGCTGTCATGTTTACTCTGAATCTGTTTCCTATTTCATCATTATTAGCTGTGCCTGCTGAATTTACAAGTCAGCTTCATAATCAAGAAGCTGGTGAAGGAAGTAGTGTGACACTGTTCTGTGAATTCTCTGTACCTGGGGTTCAGTACTTGTGGCGAAAAGGAGCTAAGACACTCCGGTCCGGAGAGAAGTACTTAATGAAGCAAAGGAAAAATTACATTTCTCTTACAATCCACAATGTGAAACTTGAGGACTCAGGGACGTACACATGCATTTGCAGGAACCATATGACCACAGCCACTGTTACAGTGCTAGGTATGGACAAAATTTCATAAACAAGCCTAAACTAAATATGTTCACACAACAATTTTTTACTTTATCGTTGTAGTATAGGCTGCAATATGGCGTAGTGGTTAGCTGTAGTGGTTTGCACGTCGAGGGTTTGATTCCCACATCGGGTCTGTATGCATGGAGTTTGCATGTTCTCCCGGTGCTTGCTGGGTTTCTCCGGGTACTTTGGTGCCCACCCACAGTTTAAAGACATGTAGATTAGGCTAATTGGCGTTGACAAATTGCACTTAGCGTGTGAATGTGAGTATGTGTGTGTGTGTGTGCCCTGCAATGGATTGGCACCCTGTCCATGGTGTACCCTGCCTTGCACCCTACGTAAGTATCCTGGGATAGGTTCCAGGCCCCTCGTGACCCTGCATACAGAATAAAGTGATATAAATTATGTGTAAGTGAGTGAGTAGGGTAACATCAGCCATTTTTCTTGACAGCTATTCCCATCACATTCATTAAAGAACTTAAAAATCAAGAATCGGATGAGGGCACAGCCGTGACATTACGCTGTGAGCTCTCCAAAGCTGGAGTCCCAGTGGAGTGGATGAGGAACGAGGAAGTGCTCAGCCCTGGGATGAGGTATCAGATTCGACAGATAGTATCCATCCAGGAACTGGTCATTAGAAATCCAGTTCAAGAAGACAGTGGAACCTACAGCTGTGTGTGTACTGACCAAAGGACCAAAGCCACTGTCAAGATAAACGGTCTGTCCTATTTTTTTTTATTTTGGTGTTATAAATGGCAAATAAATTGATGTACAGTGTTGTTCCCCTAGCTCAACCAATTACCTTCAAACAGAAGCTTAAATCTCAAATGGTTGAAGAAGGAAGATATGTCACCTTACACTGTGAGATATCAAAGCCTGGCTTTCCTGTAGAATGGCGGAAGGGGCATGAGTTGCTCAAGAATGGAGAAAAGTACCAGATGCGACAAAGAAGTTGTGTAATAGAGCTAAAGATATTCAATCTGACATGCGAAGACAGTGACATTTATAGCTGCTCATGTGGTGATGTCCAAACATCAGCTAGGGTTACTGTGAGCAGTGAGTGTCTCAAAATTTTGCTTCACTGTTGACTGTCAAGGTTATGACTGTAGTTAATGTTTTTTTTATTTTTTATTGTGGTGAATGATTTTCTGTAGCGCAACCAATCAGTTTCACAGAGAAGCTAACAAACCTGGTTGCTGAGGAGGGCAAGAATGTGACCTTGCATTGTGAACTATCCAAAGCTGGTGTTCCAGTGGAATGGTGGAATGGAGAAGAGCTTCTTCATCCTGGACAAAAGTATCAGATGAGAGAAAGAGATGCAACACATGAGCTTATCATCTGTGACACTGTACCTGAAGACACCGGAGTCTATAGATGTGTATGTGGAAACCAGAAGACCAAGGCAATGATAAAAATTGTTGGTAAGACATTTAGTCTTATACTTATTATGTTTCATTTATGTGAAAGAATGCCAATTATACCAGTCACCTACTGTAATTATATGGTTGATTACGTTTCTTGGAGGTATGGCTGCAACTTTCAAGCAAAACTTGAAGAACCAAGAAGCTTTAGAAGGAGGCAGCGTAGTACTAAGGTGTGAGCTCTCTAAAGCTGGAGTACCTGTGGAGTGGTGGAAAGGTAAAGAACATTTGATGCCAGTTGGGAGATATCAGATGAAACAAGACGGCAAGATTGCTGAGATGGAAATCGCAAATGTTCTTCCTAATGATGCTGGAATGTACAGTTGCATTACAGGAAAACATAAAAGTTCTGCAGAAGTGAAAGTCACAGGTAATAACCACAGGTTTGCTTTGAACCAATTTAATACATATTCTATAATATATAGTGTTGGATTGAAAACTCTGTTCCTTCAGCTCTTCCGCTTACTTTCAAACGGGAGCTCCAAGATCAGGTTTGTAAAGAAGGAGGCATGGCTGTGTTCACCTGTGAACTATCCAAACCTGGGGCTTCAGTAGAGTGGAGAAAAGGTAGAGTTATTCTGAAACAAGGAGAGAAGTACAAGATGAGGCTGGAGGGAAGGTTAACCAAATTAGAAATAAACAACTTGGAAGAGAGTGATTCTGGAAGCTATAATTGTAAAACCAAAGATGCACAATCAACTGCAGACCTTACTGTGCAAGGTAAGGTGAATAAGATACAATACAGATTACTCGATAGATTCATACACAGTACTAACTAGCAACAGAAGAACCTCTGTTGAACCATCCATGATCCACTGTAAGACTTGGACCATCACATTTGTGCTTCTTTCTATAAAATCATATTTAACCCCTTTTAGAAATTCATCCCTAAATTGTCCTTAGCACTTTCACTGTTGCATGGAGGAGGACTCTTAACCCCTTCACTTATGATGGTCTGGTTAATGTTACGAGATGTGTTCAAGTCAAACCAGGACTTGTGATGAAATTTCTTTTAAATTAATGAAAACCGATATAGCAGAATATTACAATAATAATATGGCAATGAGACTCTTAGGCCTTGTTCACACGGGCGTTTAAATCGAGCGTTTTTCTGCCGTTCGTAGCGTCCGGTGAGCGCGGATGAAGCGCCGAGGGTTTTAAACAGATTGAGAGTCAATGAGAGTGTTCACACGGGCTTTGGTGACGTGCGTTTGTCCGGCTGTGCGTTTATACGCCGTTAAAAAAACGTTGCATGCAGCTTTTTCTTGGCGTTCAAATCCCAACGAACGCAAGGAAAACGCTTCTAGTTCATTTTCTCCGCCTCCATTTTACGCTTCGGAGGACCGGATATATCCCATGATCCTACATGCTATATATAGGGAAATGCGAAAAAAAAAAGCAAAAAAAAAAAGCTTAAAAAATAAAACTTGCGCGGAAATGTTCGCATTTCTTCATAAACCACAAAAAACTTCCTTTAATCCGACGTTGTGCAGTCAGAGGGTGAACTCAGTAGCGGCAAAGATTTAAAATCCACACTTTATTTACTGATGTCTTCTTGAACTTCTTGGCATAAATACTCTATAACATGTAGAAACTCCACAATTTTCATTGCTTTTTATAGCACTTCCTGCTACTTTCAAAAGTTTTCTGAAGAACCAGGAAACGCAAGAAGGGAAAAGCATCAGTTTGCAGTGTGAGCTTTCCAAAGCTGGAGTACATGTGGAGTGGTGGAAGGGAGGTACAATGTTGAGAAACGGTGAAAGGTATCACTTGAGAAAAAAGGATACAACAGCAGAACTGCTCTTAAGAAAAGCACAACCAGAAGATAGTGGAGTGTATCGCTGTGTTTGTGGAGAGCAGAGTACTGAGGCATACATCAAAGTCAATGGTAGGAAAGACTGCTTGCTTAGCACTAGTTGATACCCAAACATGTTACAGCCTCACATGGGGCACCATTTTATGCATAAAAGCAGATTTCCTGTAGATTTGTAGAGTTTCTGTTGTTTTGTGTAGCTCTTCCAATCATGTTCAAACAAGAACTGAAAAACCAAGAAGCTGAAGAAGGGAACAATGTCACTTTGCGTTGTGAACTCTCAAAGTCTGGGGCTTATATAGAGTGGTGGAGAGGAGAAGAACTTCTCAAGACTGGAGAGAAATACCAGATGAGACAGATGGCCACAAAAGTGGAGCTTGTCATCCGAAAAGCAGTCCCTGAGGATAGCGGTGTCTACACTTGTGTATGCCCAGATCAGAAATCCAGTGCTGTCATTAACATAAAGGGTATAAAACCACTTATATAAGGATCTCTCATTATGCTGACACACTGATATTTTTCTGATGTCACATGCATAATTTAAATTTTTCCAGCTTTACCAGTGATTTTCAAACAACACCTGAGAAACCAAGAAACAATGGAAGGCAAGAGCATCACCCTACGTTGTGAACTTTCTAAGCCAGAAGCCTTAGTGAAATGGTGGAAGGGACAGGAAGAGCTGACTGGGGATGAAAAATACCACATGAGGACTGAGGGAAAGACAGCTGAGCTAGTTATCAGGGACGTTTTATGTGAGGATGCTGGTATTTACAGCTGCACAATAGGAGACCAAAAGATTAGCACTGAAATCAAAGTTCGGGGTAGGTTCTACTAAAGAATGCATTCTTTTATTGATTCGTTCATATGGTTCCACATGGATATATGACATTTCTATGGGTTCATAGCTTTACCTGTGACATTCAAACGAGAGCTCCAAAATGAAGTCTCCAAAGAAGGAGGATCTGCCATGTTTAGTTGTGAGCTCTCAAAACCTGGAGCTCTGGTGGACTGGAGAAAAGGAAGAGTTATCCTGAAATCAGGAGATAAATATGACATTAAGCAAGATGGAAAGCTCTCCACACTTATCATACATAATATTGAGGCAAATGATGCTGGGTGCTATTCGTGTAAAACAAAGGATTGTGAATCGACCGCTGAGCTTACAGTTCGGGGTAAGGAGTGCAGGTTTCTTAGTTGGCTTTTGATGACTCTTGCTGTTGCTTTGCTTTGCTTGCTGTTGCAAAGTGCTTTCCGAGGTCTGTCTGGAACATTCCTCCACAGAAACTAATTGGTTGATTCAAAAGGCTTTTGGAGAAGATGCAATGAGTGCAGTGCAAATAAAAGTGTAGCACAAACACTTAAAAGATGGTCAAGAATCTGTTGAAACGTTGGAAGTGATCCATGTTCTGGAAGGCAACAGGTAGAACATTAGAGAATGTTGAACATTTTATGTTGATATTTCCAGACAGACCTCATAAAGACCTGCCTTTCATCCTCTGAGGCTTTGCATGGCAACTTGTAAAGTTATTTTTCTTTCTTCTATTTTCTCTAAGCTGCTATATTTTTATTTATTTGGCTACTGTCTCCAGTTCCACCAATTGCTTTTAAAGTGAAGTTAAAAAACCAAGAAGTCGAAGAGGGGAACAATGTGCACCTGTATTGTAAGCTCTCCAAACCTGGCGTTCCTGTTCAATGGAAAAAAGGGGACGAACTAATCAAGTCTGGACTGAAATATCAAATCACTCACTGGGACACTACAGCAGAGTTAATCATCAAGAAAGCAATGCCTGAAGACAGTGCAGAGTATAGGTGCATATGTGGGGATCAGAATACTAAAGCCAACATCAAAGTTTTTGGTAGGATAAATTCTTGTCAGGTTTTTATTGTTATATGAGTGAATATTTTGCCTATTTTGTCTCCTTATATACTATTTTGGTTGTTTAGCCACTCCAGTCACATTCAGGAAAAATCTAACCAACCAGGAGGCTCCAGAAGGAGGGATCATAGTCCTGCACTGTCAGCTTTCTAAACCAGGGGTACCTGTGCAATGGTGGAAAGATGAAGAGGAGCTTAGTAATGGATCTAAGTACAAGATAAAGCAGGATGGGTTAGTTGCTGAGTTGCACATCCGGAACGTTCTTCCTATGGACGTTGGAGAGTATAGCTGCATTATCGGAGACCAAAAGACAACAGCTGAAGTTAATGTCAGGGGTAGGTCCAGTGCAACCTGTTTGATTTCTTGAATGAGAAAGTGTTCTTTTTATTTTTATTTTATGGAGTTCAATTTATTGCAATCATATTCTTATTCATTATACATCCATCACTCATGACGCATAATCAGATGCTTCATAATGTAGACAATGAAATACCACTGATAACACAAAACATTTCTTTGTTCTTTAGTGAAACACACTTCCATTCTCATGTGAAGCCAATGTCTACACATGTCTGAACTACCAATAGCGTATAAATATACCACAGATCTTAAAAGAAAATACAATCGCTTGTATCTTTTTTCTTCTTTTGAATTTTTGGATGTTTGGTGCAATACAGCCCCCTACTGGACTGGAGTGTTGAGCAGATGATTGGCTGGAAAATACATTATTAAATGTTGTACAGCTTTACAATGTTTATTAAATACTTTTAGTAGTTTTCAAAGAATATGAGACAAACCAGGCAATAAACATTAGTGCTGTTAATAAAAAAAATCACAATGCATAAAGATTGAATCAAATTGAATTAACAGTTTACCTATGGTTCACAGCTCTGTCTTTGATTATAAAAATTCCATTTGTTAGCTAAAGTTTGAAGCTGTCCTTAACCATTTTGGACAGGAAAAAGAAACATTTGATATAAAATGATTGCCTATTGATTTTTCCAAATCTAAAATTTCAATTATAATCTGTAATGTTTTTTCAAGTTATTTGTTCAAATAGAAAATAAACTATTTCTAAGACCCTAAAAGTTTGTGCATCTTTTTATGACTCCTGTTTACACACAGCTGCAGCCTCTGTGTTCTTTGAGAAGGAGCTCCAGGACCAGGAGGTGATGGAGGGAAACTCTGTGGTATTCAGTTGTTTGCTTTCAAGTCCTAATGCACCAGTGGCTTGGAAAAAAGACTCACAGCAGATCACAACAGGTGGACGATTTACTCTACACCAAAAGGGCTCAAGGCAGGAGCTTGAGATCAGAAAGCTAAGGCCTGAGGATGCTGGTTTGTATACATGTAGCACAAGGGGCAAGATGACATCAGCACGGCTTAGAGTGATTGGTAAATGGCCAATGTCTTATCAACAAAACACATATGATTTAAAGAACTTCATCACCATGTTAAAGGATTTTGGTTTTAACTTTTATTTTTTAGAGTGTGTAAAAGTTGTGAGAGAGCTGCAGGACCTGACTGTAACTGCAGGAGAAGATGCGCATTTCATGTGCGAGCTTTCACATAGCGATGTCACTGATGGAGTGTGGTGGCTCGACTCCACCGTTCTGCAGGAAAATGAAATGAATCAAATGAGGTATTGTGGGCGTGAGCATCACCTGACTCTTACCATGACTACACCTGAGGAGTCCGGTATGGTGGCATTCGTAGTAGGAGAGGAGTGGACTTCAGCTCGTTTACGAGTGAATAGTAAACCTAAAGGTGAGAATGGACCTGAGGGTCCTTCGGCTCTCTGTTTACCCTTAACACACTTTTTTGAACGATTTTTTAAAATTTGCCTTGCTTGTTTAATAAGTGTTGTACATACTCTATGACTGTATGACCACATTAGGCAAGATTTTGAAACCCATCTGAAACCTGGAAAATCCATTTTGTCACTGCTCAACCCATGACTGATTACCATGTTGTATTCAGTTTTCCATTACTGGAAGATAGTCTGTTCTGGGTTGAATCGCTTTCGCACTACAACTGAACCAAGCCAGAGTGATAGAATCTGTACATACTGTACCTTCTATAGCACCAACCTGAATGAACTTGTGTTTACAGTTTTAATAAAAGAGAAATTAAAAGACATGATCGTCTTTGAGGGTGATACTGCCACACTATCCTGTGTCACCTCGGGCGACTGTACGCCCATCACATGGAAACGAAACAACGTGACCCTCCTGGCAGGGGAAAAGTATGAACCTCGTGAAGAAGGACAGCACCACCTCCTTTTAATACATAACGTTGAAAAAGAGGACACTGGAGTTTACATGTGTGACACCGGAGACATGCAAAGTATGGCTGTTCTGACTATCAGAGGTAAGTCTTATGTAATCTCAACTGTACGGTAAGGTGTATTTGTAAATCATGGATGTCAAACTCAGAAAGGAACTATACACTTGCCTTTGTAATGAGCTTTAGTTTGTGGTGTTTTTAAATGTGCAAAAATTTGTACATTTAAAACGTATAAAACGTATATATATATGGTGTTTAAATAAAAACTTTAAATAAAATTATTTGTCAATAAGACAAAACGTTGTTTATCTCATTTTGCAATGAATACCATTTATACAAACTGAAACTTATTTTTTATATAAATTCTAATTAGTTTTTACAATTATTAGCAAGCAAATAATATACGTTCTTAAACGCTGTAAAATTTTCAAATTAGTTGGTTTGGAAAAAGACATGGTTACAGCATCAAATCTTTTAGCTTTAATCATTAGCCAATTTTATCACTAGCTAAGTATATTGCTCTAGTTTGTCCCTGTCTTTTAATATTTTGCTCCAAGTTACCAAACATTATAATTCAGAGTGCTGAGGTATGCATGCTTTTTATGTTTCTATGGATTGCTGATGGGTGAAAAATGTGTTTTTGGTCCCAGAACATCCACTTTTCTTTCGTGAGGAACTTCAAAATCAGCAGGTTGAAGAGGGTGAAACTGCCTTCCTGTGCTGTGTGCTCTCTAAACCTGGAGCTCTGGTACAATGGAAGAAAGGAGGTGTTTTGCTTAGACCAGGAAACAAGTATAAAATGAAGCATGATGGTTGTGACGTACAACTTCAAATCTATGACCTGGAAATTCAGGATAGCGGCATCTACAAATGCTGTGGAGATAGCTTTGAGACGAAAGCTAGTCTTAGTGTTAAAGGTATTCTACAGTATATAATGCATAGCGTATTATGCATCCAAAAAAGGTTTATATATTTAATTGTATTAGTATTATGTTAATGAGGTCTAAATTAAAGTCACCTTTTTTCTAGAACAACCTTTGTTCTTTCGTGAGGAACTTCAAAATGTGGAAGCCGAAGAGGGTGAAACCTCTTTCCTATGCTGTGAGCTTTCTAAGCCTGGAGGTCAAGTGCAGTGGAAGAAGGGAACCGTGCTGCTGAGACCTGGAATCAAATATGAGATGAGGCAGAATGGTTGTGAATTAGAGCTCCAGATAAATGACTTGAAATGTGAGGACAGTGGGGTCTACAAATGTTGCATGGGTAGCCTAGAGACAATGGCTAATATTCTAGTAAAAGGTAGAGAGTATATGTTTTCAAAGATAATAATAATTGTTTTATTGGATATACTGTATAAATTAGAAATTGCTTTAAACAACTTTTATTACAATAACCCCCCAGAACAACCTCTGTTCTTCTCTGAGGAACTACAAAGCCAGCAGTTAGAGGAAGAGGAAACTGCCTTCTTATGCTGTGAGCTTTCTAAACCTGGGGTTTTGGTTCAGTGGAAGAAAGGAGCAGTGCTGCTTAAACCAGGAGACAAGTATGAAATGAAGCAGGATGGTTGTAAACTACAGCTTAAAGTCCATAACGTGAAGGGTCTGGATAGTGGAAATTACAAATGCTGTGCTGGGGGTGTGGTTACTACAGCATCTATTATGGTAAAAGGTATGTCCAGTTTCCAGGTAATATTGTATGCAAATTCTCATCCAGATTAAGATTTAAGTCCATTTTCCTATTTCAGAACAACCCCTGTTTTTCCATGAGGAACTTCAAAATCTGGATGTGATGGAAGGTGGGACTGCGTCCTTGTGCTGTAAAGTCTCTAAACATGGAACTTCAGTCCAATGGAAGAAAGGAGCAATGGTGCTAAAGCCTGGAAATAAGTATGAAATGAAACAAAACGATTGTGATTTTGAGCTTCAAATCCATGACTTAACAGTTCACGACAGCGGAATGTACAAATGCTGTACAGGTGGCATTGCAACTACAGCGTCCCTTGAAGTCAAAGGTATCTACAGTACATTTTCAGGATAATTATGTTAGGTAGAACTGTAGAACTTCTGTCTTTCAACAGTAGCGAAATTTATATTTACATCTACACAGTTTGGTCGTTGCTCTTATAAACAGTCCAGAACTTTCCAGAACCCCACTAATCTAAAACCCTTAGAGATGAATCAGTACCTGTTGTTACAGCAATAAAAAATACTATACATTTTTCTTTTTAATTAATGCTTAATTACTTTACCTTCTACTCACTATCAGAGTCCATTGACAAAGCAGTGTCTTGATTCATGTCTTCCCTCTGTCTTGAGGAATTGTTGGTCTGGGAGATTTTTATCTTCCACTGTTGATTCCTGTCATACTTTAGTGCTCAAACATAAGCTGTAAAGCTGTAATTATAATAGATTAAAAAAACAAGACTGAGCAGTCAGTTGATCTGGATGAAGTAAGCTGGAGTTTATGGCAGCAACAAAGCCCAAGTGAGTCAATCCAATGCCAGCTCAAGAACAGGCAAAGAGCAAACTGTTACAAGAACAAGCAAAGAGCAGACTGAAAAGCAATACAATGCACACACTTTATATAATGTTAGTTGAGGAGGGGACTCAACTGTTTCCTTCCTGGGTTTTTCCTTTTTTTCTTACTTTTGGTGACCATTTGGTCACCGTTCCAGTTACTTGGTTTTTCTTTTTTTCATACTTCCTTTTACCAAATTTGGTCTTTCTGGTCTTTTTATTTTTTCTTACTTCTGTTCGCCAAGGTCGCCCATTATCTCTTATCTTGTTCCAGAAATTTTTCCCATTATAACCTAACCCTTCCACCAACCACACTGTGTTGTTCAGTTGAGTTCAGGCTGAGTGCCAAACCTTCTTGAATTTGCTGAAGTTTTTTATTGAAGCAGTAGGATGAGCCCACACCTGCTTCTCGCAAGAGGCCCCTCATAACAATTGTCTCTGTGAGTGTATCTGCCGTAACCAAGACCAATTCTCCTATTTCTGTTGTTTCTATTTGGACTCAGTGTCCTGAGTCTAATACAATTGGCACACAGACTGATTTTACAGCAAAGGTGACTTTTAACAGGTGTATCAGTTTATTATTTCAATTTTTATAACTTCTCGATATTATTCAATGTTTTTCTCCAATGTTCTACAGTATTTCCCATGTATCTTGTCTGTGTCCATTTTATTCATGCAGCAACTTAAACTGTGCTTTGCACTAGCCATGAGTTTGATGTGGTTTATCTGGTTGTTTCTTGATACGAGCCCATTCATACTTTGAGTCCTTTCTCCTCACCCAACTATGCTTCGGCGAGGCATCTTTCCTCAAGTTTGAATATTTCTTATCTGAGGCTTAGCAGCAAACCTTATGAGTTTTTAAAGGTATAATAGCACCTTAGTTTAGAAGGTTATATTGAAGGTTATATTCAGTTCTTAGTGTGAATATATTATATATTATATATTATGGATGATATATAATATATTATGTGTCATGATTCATGCCCCGCCTGACTCGTGCTCTCCTTTTTTTTTCTTTTTGTTTATTTTCCCACGCTGTCACTTTC
>JAQMYK010000039.1:1588350-1600850 GCA_030014345.1 Clarias buthupogon | reverse complement strand
GTAAAATTGCTGTGTGTGTGTGTGTGTGTTGGTCAGACGGTACAGGTACCGGTGTACTCGGAGCAGGAGTACCAGATGTACTTGCACGACGACGGCTGGACTAAAGCCGAGACGGATCACCTGTTCGACCTGTGCAAGCGTTTCGACCTGCGCTTCATCGTCATCCACGACCGCTACGACCACCAGCAGTACAGAGTAACCACGCCCACTGCTTCTACCTCTCTCTCTCACACACACACACACACACACACACACACACACACACGCATACATACACACATGCATATTACATATCACACACTTTACACGTAGATCACACTCAGTATATTTGGTGTCCATGGTAACAATCCTGACAGTCGAGGTCATGTGACTTGGTCAGTTTAGAAGTTGTATGTGTATTTTAAATCTTATTTATAAATATTTATAGAATTTTAATAAATTAATTTTGCAGCCTTCATTTATTTAATTACATATATGTCATTTAACTTTTGTTTATCTATTAGAATTTAAATGTAGAATATATCAGGTGTTAGTGTGTTGCAAATGTGTTTAATAATATAATAGTATAATATATTACTATATTATTAATGGAATAAAAAACAAGATAAATTTTAATTTGTATTAAATTCTTAATTACGGTTTGTCTGCTTTATCCAGTTGAATTTTTATTACTATTTATTTTATGTTTTTATTATTTTTTTTAAAGAATTATTATTATTTTTTATTTAATTATTGCTTTATTGCTTTATTATTATTATTATTATTAATATAAATAATTATTCATGGTTAGACTTTAACTTTTTTATTTGTTGTCTCTGTTCTACTTTTAAAAAAAAAGAAAAGAATACATTCATGTTTGTTTAAAAACAGTTATTTTTCTGAATTATAATGTTAAATCCAGAATGTCTTTATTCCCTTTTTCTTCTTGCGTTTATTGTTGCCTATTATTTTATTTTATTGAGTGTGTTTTTCTATTTTTTATTACCTACTGTATTATTTTTGTTATACTTAATTTTTATTTTGTTTGTCTTTTTTTTTTTTACTGGAGCTGCAGATCTTTGATCTAACCAGTTCATTATGACTTTCAGTGCGTTTGTAAATAACCGCTTCACTCTTTTCCCAGAAACGTTCTGTGGAGGATCTGAAGGAACGTTATTACAACATCTGCGGGAAGCTGACGAAGGTCCGCGCTCCGACCGGCACTGAACCTAAAGTCTACGTCTTTGACGCAGGACACGAGAGACGCAGGAAGGACCAGCTGGAGAGACTGTTTAACCGCACGCCTGAACAGGTGAGACTCCGTCTGATTAGGATCTGGCTCTGGATTTTAGGATTTCTTTTTCTTCATACTGTTTGTCCTCTAGAGGGCAGCATGTGCAAATAATTGACTTGAATCATGACCAGTGGAAACGCTATACTGTGTGCGGGTCACATTAGTTACAGCAGATAGATATGCATGTCTATATTTTTGTATAGAAGTAGTACTTTTATTAAAAGTATTTCCATTTTAATAAACATGTTTAAAAATGATCTCGAGTGTTCCGTGTTACACTCTCGTTTTTCTCGTACATTCGAGTCGTTTTTTAGGCCGGTTCTTTATTATGTAAATATCCACGTTTGAGGAAACTCTCTCTAACACTCGCGCTGTTGCTGCAGGTGGCGGAGGAGGAGTACCTGATCCAGGAGCTGAGGAAGATCGAGACACGTAAGAGGGAGAGGGAGAAGAAGGCGCAGGACCTGCAGAAGCTGATCACGGCGGCCGACAGCACGACGGAGATGCGCCGCGGCGACCGCAAGGCCACGAAGAAGAAACTGCCACAGAAACGAGAGGCGGAGAAACCGGTAATGAGTCCCAGAGAACGGGACACGACCCACGTCTGGTCATGAGGCGTCATAATAAATATATACACTTAAAAGAGCCACATAAATAAAAATGTCATTAATTTAAATTAACACTCGTCATTGTCGTAAAGCAGCTTCACAGGATCAAAATATGAAATGTGTGGGAAAGTATGGCACAGTACTGTGCAAAAGTCTTTACCCCCCCACACACATTTTATCATATTCTTCACTTTCCTTAGTATTGTTTAATGTAGTCTTGAGTCGTTTCTCTCAGATTACTGAAGGACTTTTTGTCTCTCGTCTTCAGTCCAGTCTGTACCGGACCAACTTAAGACATGAAACAGGTGCAAATGATGAGGCCGGTGATTAATATACTGTTAATGATGAAGGCTGAGTGGCTGGAGATATTTTTTATTGTATCTTTAGGCTTTTTATAGCCTGTTAATGTTTATTTAATTTAATCTACATTATTAAATTAAATTTACTGTGAAGAAAAGAAGGGGGTGTCAAGACTTTTGCACAGTGAACTACAGCATGTATTAGGAACGTAGCTAGAAATGAATGTTATTTAAAGTGATGAGATAGAGATGTAAATTTGTTTAATTTTTAAAATTATTTAGTGATATCAAAGATTGATTTTGTGCGAAAATATTTTTTAAATGTTTATTACATCGTGTCTTCTTTCAGACCGTACCTGAAACAGCAGGAATCAAGTTCCCCGACTTCAAATCAGCCGGCGTGTCGCTGCGCAGCCAGAGGGTGAGTTCACTTCAGTTTACACTAATTAGTCATATGTTAATTAATTAGACATGTGTACAAAGGTTTAATGGGACAAAATAAATAAAATATCTTTGACAGATCGTAGTCTCACACAACTGAGTCCACTCGCACCGTTTCTTTTAAACTTTAGCTGAAAATGCAGGGCTTTGCATAAGTATCCCACTGACCTGTGTTGACCTGTGAGCAATTAGTGTCTCGTGATTAAAAAAAAGAAAAAAAAAAATCTTTCTAGAAAAATCTCCCAAACACACAGCATCATGCAGATCAAGGAACGATCAGAACGAACCCAGTACAAAGTTCTGAAGCAAAAGTGAAAAATATCACATCACGATACGTGGACACCTCGATAATAGAGTTACATTTCCTCAGAAAAGTTTCCTGATTTACGATGTTGTCTATGGTTTTATTTATTTTAGTAACTTTTGTATAAATTGAGTAAACGAAAAAGGCTGAAAAGAGGCTGTTCACGTCACAGCTGTTTCCAACCAGGTTGTAATTATAAAAGTTTTAAAAACAGATAAAACAATGCGCCTTATATTAATGATTTATCTTAACTTTAAAACCTATTAATATATCAGCATTGATTATTAGATGAGTGTACGAGTTTCTGTCACCCAGCCACGGCCCGGCGCTCGTCTCGAACCCTGTATCCCGAGCTCAGAGTGTTTTCTCTCCGAGCCCGATGGATTAGAGAGAGAGTGTGAGAGAGAGAGAGCGACTCGTCTGCGTCTCCCTCACCCTGAGTGTAATCTGATTAATCTGCGCTGCTCTGTTCCGCGTCTCTGCGTATTCCTCATCCAGACTGATGGAGGCGCCTCGCTCTGGGTCTACACTGCTTTAACATCAGCGCACGTGTGAATATGTGTGTGTTTGTGTGTACGCGCACCCTGTGAAGCGGGCATTACGGGTGAGGGATGACCTCGTTTTTACTCCGCCGCTCTCCCTGCCCTGCCGTGTGACTCCCTAACGACCGCTCTTCTCAACCTCATGGAATTCAGATCTGTGATATGGCCTCTATCTGTCTTTTACAAGCTGTGTGTCTTGTTCCTGTCACTATACTCGTGTTGGTGTGTATCGTCTGCATGAACTCGAGTTGTGAGTTTGCAGGAGATCTTTTAAACACTTTTACTTCTTTGCGCCTCGAACCCGCGGTTCAGTTTCACACTGACGCGCTGACACACAAAAGTAACCGAGTTGTGAGGGTGAGAGTGTAATAATCATGCAGTCGACTAAAAAACGAGGGCCGAATTAACCGTTTAATTTATCTTCAGTTTTAATTGTTGATTAGTTGGTGACATCATCACTCTGAAAGCTCTGACATGTACAGCAGGTGTTACTGTTTAACGGGGTGAAGTGAACTGTGGCACGAGCAAACAAAGTGTGAGAGAATTTCACCCTTAACTCAGTGTGTGATGTCATGGGGCGTGGCCAAGCGCTGCGCTATGAAGAGCCGAGTGTCAGGTAAGAGGGAGAGGGCACACACCTGAGGGGAATGTGAGCGTGTTCTCTCTCTCTCTCTCTCTCTCTCTCTCTCTCTGTCTCTCTTTTGCTTTTTTCAGCATATACGTTCTTTTAAAAAACATTTTAGAATGAACTGTTCATTTTTATTGTCTTTGATGTTATGCATGGTTATGCTTATGAAAAAAACATCCTCAAGCTGAGTTTAAAAGCTGATCGCTAAATCAGAGATACTGGGGGGGAAACCAATTGACTTATTCTAACAACAAGTTTTTATAAACATCTCTTAGGAGCTTTCAGATTACCGTCCTGATGTCGTGCACATCGCCGTCTGTTGAACGTTTGTTGAGGTTTTGTGTATCTAAAGGTCCTTGACTGGTAACTCTGTGTTTGATTTAATGTTTCATTTAGTTGCAGAGCTTCAGTGTTTATCGATGAAGATAAAAGAGAAGCAACGATTCCCAACCTCACTTTAAATCCAAAGTAAAAAGTGTGTGTGTGTGTTTCTTCAGATGAAGTTGCCGAGCTCTGTAGGACAGAAGAAGATCAAAGCCATTGAGCAGATCCTTACAGAGCAAGAAGTGGGTAAGTGTTGTGGTGTTAAAGGCGAGCCGTTTCCCCCGTGAGATCAAGTCCTTCATGTTTAACTCTCTACTCGTTTCAGAGATTCGTTTTCAGAATAGAGGGCAAACAAAAGCTGTGATTTTGGCTGAGCAGTTAATCTGGAATAAGAAACATAATTTTTTTTCTTGGAATAAATTGTTCTTTTGTAATTATCTTTATATTTTGAGCGCTTAGAAATTGGAAACAAAATCTCAATGTGTTTTACATGAAAGAATAAAATTAGGATGGAATTAAAATTAAGCTGAATAAAACGAACATTTACTGACAATATTTACATCAATAATAAAAATAGAAATCATTAAATTACAATGAAGCTGTATAGTAAGCTTTTTTTTTTTTTTTTTTACAACAAATAATCCATTCAATCAAGTTATTTTTATTAGTTATTCAACACAACTTAGTTGACCAAAGTCCTGTACAATCCTAAAATAGCTGCAATAAAAATTATACAGTAATAAGAATATAAAGTGAAATGAAATCCAAATAAAACAATGAAAAGTCCACCTTCGTTTTATAAAATAAGCAAATAAAACAGTAAAACACTTGACTTGTAATAAAATAGAATAAAACATTCTGCGTGTGTGTGTGTTGCAGACCTGAACCCGATGCCCACCGAGGAGATCGTGGCGATGTTTAACGAGCTGCGCAGCGACCTGGTCCTGGTATACGAGCTGAAGCAGGCGCACAGTAACTGCGAGTACGAGCAGCAGATGCTGAGACACCGCTACGACGCTCTGCTCAAAGCAGGGGGCGCCAGCACGCCCCACAGCGACAGCACCGCCGGAACGGACTCTCAGAACTGGGCCGGAGTCGACGAGATCAAGACCGAACCCAAAGAGCAGATCATAGACGTGGTAGGAGCGCCGCTCACGCCCAACTCGGTAACCACACACACACACACACACTGATAGTAATAATAATAATGATAATAACCCCGCCCCTGTGAGATCTGATCACCTGACGTGACTCTTCTTCTCCACAGCGTAAACGCAGAGAGTCGGCCTCCAGCTCGTCCTCCGTCAAGAAGATAAAGAAACCCTGACACGGCGGCTCTCTGTCTCCGCTCTGATTCTAAGACTCTTTGAGCGTCTTCGAGCGTCTGCGTCGGGAAACGAATCGGCTCCATCAGACCTGAAACTTAAAAAATAATAAACTTTTAGACGTAAACTGATCTCTCAGTGAAGAGCCACCGCCGCTGTTCCTCATCGTCTGTCTGTTCATCACGTTCCACTCGGGTAAACTGTGACCCGCGTTGGAAACGGACAGAGATGGGACGAGGGAGGAGGATCAGGACCGCGCGTGTTCCGATATTATATCATGTACATTATATTGTGTTGACACAACGTCCTGTCTCTTTTTTTTTTTTTTCTTTCTTCCATTTCGAGCCACACAGGACAGACGAAGCGCCCTCTACTGTCTGCCTGCTGCATCTGCAACGGAAAGAAGCCAGCTGTCGAGCTAACCAGCTTAATAAACGTCTGGCATGTTCTTTGTTTATACATTAAAGTGTTTGTTTGTTTTGTAGTTTTATGTGATTTTCACTGATGTCACAAACACACACACACGTCCTGTTCCTTTACTTCTCCCAGGGTTACTTTTGTGTTTGCCGTCAGTGAACTGTTTAATAAAGTGTAGACGCTTTTTATAGACTGGATCCCTCACATCAGCCTCACATGCATCATTACATGCATGTGAAATTTATTTTAATACCAATTGTTGAAAATGATGGCAGACGTACTGGGGTAAAAAAAAAAAAAAAAGTATTGTTAAAATTTAGCAACTATAATTGTTCAACCCAAACTTGTATACTCACCATAAACGGTGTAACTACAGTGTAACAACTAGTTTATAACAGCTAGTTATACTGTCCGAGTGTGTTAATAGTCAGCTCTTGGCGATACACCGTATGCGGTAGTGATGGGCGTGTCGAGGGACGCTTCTCTTTAACAGGTACAAAAATAAAAAGCAGCAGAAATAAATACTTTACAAAAGTGTAAGTTTTTTTTGACGTCTCTGGAAAGCATGTTATAATTTATGATAATATAAATAATTTATCATGATATTGCTTGTACCAATGACCCCTGACTTAGTGTAGAGACGTCCTGGTGAACCCTTCAAACACTGAAAAATCATAAGCCATAAATTAATTTTATTTACATAAATTTTATTATTAATTCATTTACAAAGCCACCTGATTTACCGAGCATCACTCACAGTTTAGCGTGACGTCTCTTCAATAAACCCACTTAGAAAAACTAAACTGGCTGTTTTCCTCTCACAGCCGGAGGTTTAGAGAGAGCTGATTGGCCGAGCTCTCTCAATGGGGAGGGATGAGAGGAACTCGTGCTCCCACATTAATCACGGCTCTACAGCCAATCAGGGGCGTCTGTGAGCTTGCGCACGCGGAAGGAGCGGATAGCGCTGACCTCCGAGTGTGTTACTCCGCTCCTAATGGTGCGTGAGCAAGCAGTTCAAAAAGATGCGGTCGGCTGACGTCACGCGGTTCGGAGGAAACACGTGATAGTCTTCGGCCCTCCCGGCTGAGTGGTAGTAGTAGCCTTAATGTGGAGCCCCCTAGTGACGGGGAGGAACTGGCCACAACTAAATTGGAAAAATCAAAAAAAAAAAGAAAGAAAAACTAAACTGACCTACAGGTGAGCGAAATGATCTCGTGCAAAGTATTATTTTTTTTCAATAACATGTTGACTATCATAGTTTACACTAGCAAGGTGTAGCGTTTGCTGACTAGGGGCTGTGGCTCTCTGGCGCCGCCTAGCAGCACGAGAAAGTTCTACACTAACACGAGCCTGTGGAATTAATCGAAATTCTGAATTTGATGTATTGAATATGTTCTGATTTAACACCCTCATAATGCACCACGTTTTGGTTGGTTGGGTTTATTTATTTATTTAATTTAAATAGTCATAACTTTGCTCTAAAACATAATCTGTATTCTTGATAAATTTTTCGAGAACAATGTTTATTCTGCAGAATTTGTTTTGTTTTTGCCGTATTTTCCTTTTATCTGGACGTCGCTATCACACGACCTCACACGCACCCGAGACTAAATGTGATGTATTTATTTTTATTGTGACGGCGTACAAGCGGCATGCAAGTCAAAACGGGACTTTAATTGTACAGAATAACAAAGTGAGTAAAAACTCTCTTTATTCCTCTATATAATCTCCCGCTACACTAATGCACTTAACCCAGTGTTTCACTTGAGCTCGGACACCATCATTGGATGGTCTGTCTGATACATGTCTGAAACGCCGGCCTCCAGGGAACTCCTTTAATGGTTCAATCATGTGGAAATGTCCTGGAGTGAGGTCGGGACTGTACGGGGGACGAGGCGATACCTCCCAGCTGAGTTCCTGTAAACGTTTGCACCCTTCAGATGTTTTAACTGCAGGTAAGAGTCTCATCACCGTACTGGGCTTAAAGTCTTCTCTAAATGCTAATCACCTGTTTTACTCCTTCATTCAACAGGAAGTCCTGGTTTGACTTGAACACCGGTTGTAGAGTCACCGGTTGTGATTGTGACTCCGCAACAGCACGGCACATGCTGGTTTGTTTCTTGCATTTTTTTGTTCGGTTCAAAGATCATGATCAGTTTAACGCCGAAGTGATTCCTGATTTATTACGATATTATTTTCTCAGCCGTGCGATTGAGTAGATATATTATGGGATGCTGTTTAGAGAGGGTTAGTGCACTGCATCCAGACCTAGGAGTCGACTCGAGACGCCTCGTCTGCTTTCAGCTACATAAGTGAATTTAGCTCCGGCTTGGTTGAAGGCGGCGTTCCCTCCCTCCGTCCCTCCCTCCATCCCTCCCTCCGTCTCTCCCTCTCTCTCCCTCCGTCTCTCCCTCCGTCTCTCCCTCCCTCCCCCCTCTCTCTCTCCCGGTCGTTCTCTCGTCTCGATTGTTTTTTGCGACGACGGAGCTGTAAATCAGTAACGTAGCGGCATAAAGAGACGACAGCTCGCTCGCTCATGACGACTTCATGAACCGGCGACGGAGCTCAATTCAGCGCCGCCGACATGACGGAGACTTTTAGAGTTCAGTCTTTTAGGCCTGACGATCGCAGGCAGATGAAAATATTAGACATTAGAGCGTTTACGGGGAGATGACGGGATTGAGGAATCATTTGGAGTTTATACATTTTTTATATAATTCATGAGGTTTATAATGGGGTTAACGCTGTTAGAGGACGAGTTTGAGAAATAAAATGCGCTCAGTTTCCTGCTGTCGAGCAAACGTCTGATGTTTTTTTGTCTCACTTTTCACTGGAGAGTTTCATGAGCCGCGATCTCACGTTAGCAAAAGATGCTGTAAAGTATCACTGCTTTACGTATCTGTTGTTCCCTCGATCTGTTATAATTCTGTCCTCTGACTTCGAGAGGCGAGTTTTATATTATTACTGGGATAATTAATCTACACGTTGTTGAAAAACATTTGCTAACATTTGCGTTGTTTAACAAAACGCCGGTGTAACATGTCGATGCGCCACGGGCCGCGTGCTGTCACACCTGGTCTAAAGCGACAAAAATACGACACTAAGTAAAAAATATTGTGTCCATGTTTCAGAACCAAGTCGTAAATTCTCAGCCTTCGAGACTCAGCGGCCGCAAATCTAAACGAGTGTTCGAATCGATTCTCAGTGTCTATATTTCATGTTGAAAATTGGCTCGTAAATCCAGCGCGTGATGTATGGAGCCGCTCGTCTCTACTGAAAAAAAAAATCAAGTGTGTGTAATTTCTCCCTTGACGGAGCACCGGGGAAAGACCATCCTTCTTTTCCTCTCTCTCTCTCTCTCTCTCTCTCTCTCTCTCTCTCTCAAATCCAATTCAGCTTTATTGACATGAATTACAGATTACTGCTGTTGCTAAAGCATCGAGTGGGATGAGGAAATAAAAAGGTAATGATTTTAATGGTTTTTGGTTATAGATAGAAAGAAAATCCATACAGTGTAATCCAGCTGTTTTCAGTATTTATATATATATATAGGCCTATATATATATATATACAGACCACAAGACTTTGTGATGTAACTGAAATTATAGCGGCTTAAATTCTATCGGCTCAGGGTCAAAGCTGAAGGCTGCTTTTAAAAAACAATAATCCTACAGGTCTAATAATCCTAATGCCGTCGTCCCACTGCGTCTCTTTGATTTTGCTGAAACCTGAATAGAAGTAAACAAGTAAATAATCTGATAAAATGTAACTTCGATCAGAAGGTCACAGGTTCAAACCCGAGCACCACCGAATTGCCACAGTGGGGCCCCTGAGCGAGGCCCTTAACCCTCAACTGCTCAAATGTATAATGAGACAAGATACAAGTCGCTCTGGACGAGGGCGGCGGCCAAATACCGTAAATGTAAAGGTGAAGGAGGAGGAGAAGTGAGGAGATTCACTTTCATCCCTAACGTTAGAGGTGAAACTCCGTATCGCTCGCATGCTGTTATATTTGTTCACTCACACAGAGGGGAATAAATAAATAAATAACCTTGTTTGTGTTTATAATCAGAGCTGGACAATACGACCAGATGTTTTTAGCGTTCTGCATGAATTATGTCTCAACACGGTTTCCTGAGATACAGTAGGTAGTGGGGTGTGTTTACTTTTAGATGGAAAATGTATAAATAAAATAGAGCATGAGAAAAAATTATTAACGAAAAAGATTTAACATATTGAAGTGCAAAAAATGGAGAGTAAGAAATGAAGAAAGTATCAAATTTGATCATTGTTGGAGAAAGAAAAAAGAACAGTATAGTGGAAAAATAAAAAAATAAAGTGTAAGTTTATATATATATATACTTAGAGAGAGAGAGAGAGAGAGAGAGAGAGAGAGGTGGGGCAATAAAGGATGGATGAAAAAAAATAAATATACAGTTTGTAAAAAAAAATTTTTTTAAAACAAGGAAAGCAGAAAACAAATGAACAAAATATTGGACAACCATATGTTAGGAGAAAAATATAAAATATATAAAATAAATAAACGTGAACAAAAAAGAAATGAAATTAATGTTTTTTTTAAAGAAGGAAAACAGAAAATGAGAAAAAAGGTTGGATAACCGAATGTTAATAATAATAATAATAATAATAATAATAATAATAATAATAAATTAAATAAATAAGTTTAAGGCAAAAAGAATATTAAAAACAAAAATAAATGGACGAGAGAAAATTAATTAAATGATTATATGATTATATAAAATGATTATAACAAAAAAATCTGTAAAAAGTAACAGTTAGATTATAAAAGTCATTAAGCCTCATTAAGTCAGAGCTGATTAGAAATTTTGGGCATTTTAGTGAAGTTGGTGCTTTAGGCGGTTCTGTGCAGTAAAATACTGAAGGTGGTCAATTTTCTGAAGATTCCGATATGTGAGAGTGTGTGTGTGTGTGTGTGAGTGTGTGTGTGTGTGATGTTCAGGTCGTGTGTGTGAACGCTGGAGGTTGAACATCATCCTGCTCTCTGGATTTAAACTCCACCATGTCAGACTGCGCTGCTGCGTCTCCGCTCGAGTGTAAATGATGAAGATGGCTGAAAGGACGTCCCGCGTCTGTGCGTGAGGAAGCGGAGAGACAGGAAGGAGAGACGAGGCAGGACACTTTATTATCCAGAGGGAGGAGTGACGGGCCGAGACGGGGAGATCTCTATCGGATACGCTCGAGCGGAGGTGCGCCTGTTAATCACGGCCTAAGAGGGGTGAAGGGTGTTTATCATAATTGAAGTCTTTCCCTGAGCTAATTGTAGCGATGCGTCACTGTCCGGCGTCCTCTCTGCCGAGCGGGAATGATGGAGTGAGCGTGCAGGACCAGAGGTTCTAGAGCAGAGAGAGAGAGAGAGATACATATGGGATCCATCTCCTTGTGTGTGTGTGTATATGTGTGTGTGTGAAACCGCCTTTAGCTTTCCATCACAGTACAGTGATGAAGATGATGATGATCACGATGATGATAATTCAATAAACCTCCGGGCGCGAAATAATAAATCCAAGTTCAGGTTTCTGAAGGTATTCGAGCGAGCGAGGTCGTTTCGTCCGCGAGAGCCGGAAAATGAGCTTTAAATTTAACCCGGAGTCTCCTTGATGTACGGCAGAGCTCGGCGCAGAGTTCGGGACGTTCCCAAGCGTCGCACCGAGCCGCGAGGAAGGAACAAGGGAGAGTGGAGCTTTCATCTGCTGTTACACTAAAGGGTGAGAGGATGAGGTTCTCGTCTCACTCGCGGTTAGGGGACGAGTTTAAAAAAGGGGTTTCGTCCTCGTAGCGTGAAACTAGTGTGTGTGTGTGTGTTTGGGTGCAGGGTGTGTTGAGAAGAGCGAAAGACCTGGAGATGAAAACTGGAGAGAAGTGAAAAGCATACGAGATCATTTTTAGTAAAAGGTTTTCATCAGTCTTAGTGAGAGGCGTAACAGAAAAGTGTTCTCCTGTTCATCAAACTCAACTGTCTGTCCATGCTCTCAGATTAGGCTAATTGGCGTTCCCAAATCGCCCCTAGTGTGTGTGTGTGTGTGTGTGTGTGTGCACCCTGTGATGGATTGGCATCCTGTCCAGGGTGTACCCCGTCTCATGCCTCCTAGTCTCCTGGGATCGGCTCCAGGCCCCCGCGACCCTGAATACAGGATAAAGCGCTATAGACGATGAGTGAGTGAGTTAATGCTTCTCGACTCCCGATCCGTGCTTAGTTGTTTTTGAAAATATGCTACACATGTACACTACCGTTCAAAAGTTTGGGGTCACTTGCAAATGTCTTTGTTTTTGTTTAGTGATTTATTTTCTACATTCTAC
>JAQMYK010000039.1:1565045-1575490 GCA_030014345.1 Clarias buthupogon | reverse complement strand
GAAAGAGAAAAAACTGAAGGAATGAATAGACACGAAAATATAGACAGAAGAAAAAGACAAGATTGGAAAGAAAGCATGTTGAAGAAAAAAAAGAATGAAAGATGGAAACAATGAAACAATGCAGTCATCAAAAATCAGGCTGAAGTTGGTCGGTGCAAGAACAAAAAGAAATATATTCAAAAATATAAAACGAATTAAGTGAGGAGATCTGCAAAAAAATTTAAAAAAAGAAAGACAGAAAGAAAGAAAATAAGTAAAAGATGTTTGAAAGAATAAATAAACCCTAAAATATAGTAAGAAGGGAATAAAGAGATTTGGTAGAAAGAAAGAAAGAAAGAAAGAGAAGAAAGACGGCAGTAGTCATGAATCAGCCCGGTGTCGGGTGACCGTAGTGAGAATGAAAAGAATCTGGACAGACAAAAGGTCAAAGGTTATGAGATAACTGGAAAGAGAAGCAGATCTGTGGAAATAAACTTACAAAGAACACGAGGATGATGTGAATTACTTCGTCTCATTTACTTTTTGCATCACATACGGTGTATACTGTGTAGTGTCTCAGGGGACACAGGTCACCTGTAGGGGGCACCAGTCCAACACACACACACACACACACACACACCAATCAGCCTACAGCACGTCTTGGACTGTGGGAGGAAACAGGAATCCGCAGAGGAAACCCACTAAGCACAGGGAGAACATGCAATCTCCACACACACACACACACACACAGACCGGATTGGATTCCAACCCTGGGCCCTGGAGGTGCGAGACGGCCGTGTTAATCACTGAGCGTGAAAAATGAGTTGGTTAATTACACAGAGTGATGATTAGCAAACAGAAAGTTTATCTTAGGGACTTTTTTTTTTTTACACGGTCGCTGTGAATCCAGAACCTGAAACTGAAGGCCTGGTCCAGAACCCAACAGACAACCTTGAAACATCTCGGGTCACTTTGTCGCGTTTCCGAGTTTCATCCTGAATGATAAAGTGTGAGGAAGTAAAACTCCAGCCAGATCCTTTACTGCTGAAACCATTACACGAGCACAGAGTCTCTTTCTCTTTGCCTGATTCAATCAGTTGCACCAGGCCTGAAGATGACCTGAGAGAGAGAGAGAGAGAGAGAGAGAGAGAGAGAGAGAGAGCGAGCGCATGTAATCAGCGGGAAGCCGAGCACGACAGCTAAACATTTAAGTGAAGTAATGAAAGGAGATTGCAGAGGTGTCGAAGAAGAACAGCCGGGCCGCTTTAGCGCTGTCACGCCGCATCACGCTCGGGGTAATAGATTTCGCCGCCCGACACTCCGCTCTTTTTCTGGCTTCAAAAAGCCCTGCTTATCCTGCCGCATCAAATATTTAAAAAGTGTGGATTAGAGAAGGTGTCCATCACCTCTTCGCTCAATGCCCTCGTCGCCGTTCATAGAGATGTTCAGAATGGCATTAGTGCCTTTCTCATGTCTTTTGTCGTCGGATTTTCGAGCACGAAAACAGGTGATAGAAAGAGTCAGGAGGGAGAGAAGGAGAAGGGGCGATCGGTGGCAGCCGAGCGTTTGAGCGATACTGTTCGGACGCAGCCTTGCTTGTCAAATCTTCGGACACGTAATGAACATCTGTCAAGCCAGAGAGATATCTCGAGCTGTGCTTCAGTGGACGTTCAGAGCCTAAGCTGTTTTTCTCGTGCAGCTCTGGTGCTTTTAGAGGTCTTTGGACGTGAAGGGGAAAAGCACCGATGGCGGCGGCGGTGGTAGTGGCGGCGGTGGCGGTGGTGGGGGGTGACAGTGGCGGTGGCGCCGTCTCCTCATTCACCCTGTTAAATGACACGGAATTGAATCTCTCTGCCTTCAGCTGTAAGCTTTAGCCTCGGCAAATTAGGAAAAGGTGCTAGACACGACTCCTCTCCCTCCTTTATCCTCTCCATCTCCCTCGCTGTCACCTCTCCACCACCACCCCCCTCCAACGCTCTCATTTCCCACTCGTCCTCCCCCATCTCATCTCCATCTCTCCCATTAGTTTAGTGACCAGCGGTGGATGAAAGCCGGCGGTAATGCCGTGACAGCCGCCGAGCCGATGGAGCTCTTCCATTAACGGCTGTAACGCGGTGACACCGGACCCCAGCCGCTATTACCCTGGTGCTGATTGGGAGACGGGAAGAGGAGCAGGGGATTGGGGGGCTTTCACGCACTCGGGTCTGCCTCGACGAGTCCGCGGACACGGACTGGGACGGTTAATTGGGGAAGTGGAGTATGGGAAGGTTAGGGTTGCTTAAGGAGGAGAGAGAGAGAGAGAGAGAGTGTGTAGAGGAAAGCAGCCGTACAGTGTGTGTGTGTGCAGAGAGAACGGCGCTGATTTTATTTTCACCGCCACTGAATTGTAGAATATGTTTTTTTCCCCCTTTCTTTTAGGCTACTGTAACTTTTCCCAGAGTTGCTTGAGAACTTCAGGACTGTCATCTTTTTGCACTTTTTTCCCCCACAGATGTTATATTTTCTTCACACGCCTCTACACACACACACACACCCACAGAGCAAATGATTCACGAGTTATGCTTAGGGCTTCACCTAGCGTAGACAGCGTAGCTCTAGAGTACGACAGGTTTGAACTCGTCTGACCTCAATCACTTCGACCAGAATGGTTCAATTTAGCCCTGATTTCGAAATAACAAACAAAATGCACTACTCCTGCTAATGTACATCTGCAATCAGGCCTCAACGAGTGGAAGATAGTTTTCTTTGTTTTTGTACCCAGGAACCTGAGCAGTTTAGGAAGATTTTAGGTTTTAAAAAATCTTGTGCTGTTGTTTCTTAAATAAAATTCTCAGGACATTTTGTCGGTATTATCATTATGCAGGGAAGTTGTGGCTCAAACAGTTAAGGTTATTGGGTTTAAGATTGAAGGGTCGGGGGTTCGAGCCCCAGCACTGCCAAGTTGCCACTAATGAGCCTTTGAGCAAGAGCCTTAACCCTGTCTGCTCCAGGGGGCGCTGTATCCTGGCTGACCCTGCACTCTGACCCCAATTTCCTACCTGGGACATGATCAAATAATGTCATTGAGTCACTGACAAATAATTGATTTTTAATCTTATTTAGATTTCTTTTTTTGTGAAAAGCGGTGAGGTGTAATCTGTAAATTCGATCCTTTCTGTTTAACATCATAAATATAAACTTCTTGAAATAAAAGTATTAAAAAAATTATGTGTTTTTTTTCTTCAATAATGCGTGTCTGTTCAAAATAAAGTAAATCATTTCAGTGTTGGTATCCTGGACGTGATCTCACCGTGTCCTGTGTGTCATGTGGAAGCAAATGTGTAGCCCTTAAAGCTCGGAGCATTTCAGCCGGTTTGTTTTGCCGTTTTTTTAATAAACATATACATATACAGGGCTCAGGAATGTGCAGTACATAGTGAGGTGTACTTATTTTCAGCACAAAATAGGCGACATGATGAACAGAATTTTAGTTAATTTTAACCAACTATACAAACATGCCTGAGCACAAAGAAATAGCACAGATACACATGATCACATGGTTTTTTGGTTGTATACTATATAGAATATATATTTTAAGCATCACTGACTTATCCTGTGTTGCCGGCCGCTTGATTTTTAAGGGTTTTAAAATCACACACGGCGGTGCAGCAGGTGGTGTCGATCTCTCATATCCCCGATTTCACTAATTGCTTCCTGAGTTCGGCTCCGTGTCTGTGTGGAGCTTCACAGATTCTCGGGTCTCTTTCACCTCCCAGAAACTTTATATCTCCCAGTAGGTGGATTTTCTAAGATTTCCTAAGTGTGTGTGTGTATGGGACGGTGTGCCTTGTGATGAACCGGCTTCTCATCCATGTTGTGTTCCCAGTTTTCCCAGGATAGACTCACGATCCTTTTTTCTGTCCCCGCTTCAATACTGTGAAGCAGCACAAGTGCTTTTACTACAAAGTTGTTAATTTTAAAATACATTTCAAGATTGCAGTCACGGCTTATTTAATCTTTAAATATTTTCATCCAATTTGATCATTGAATGCTTTTATTGTTTTTAATTTATTTCTACTTTATTTCACGAATGATTGGATATATATATATATATATTACATTTTTTTTTTCCTAAACACACTCTGTTTTTTCTCTCAGTGGATCTCCGGAGTCCCAGTCGTTTCTGTCCCGCGAGGTGAAGACTCGTCTGAAGCAGTGTGAGGAAAATCTACATGTACATTACCAGCGCCGTGGCGACGTTTGTCCTCTTCGCTCTGAACCGGAGCATCTGAGGGTGATTTTAATGTGATAAAAACTCACGGCGTTTGATTTAAGCTCCGTGTCCTCAGGCTCGGCGCTAAACGGTGCTCGCCCTGTGATTATTTTCTGCCCGGGAAGAGCCTTGGGCCTGAACTCTTTCAACCACGACGCAATAAAACTCCTGCATACATTACACACACACACACACACACCTACCTCATTACAGGAGATCCTGCCAGAATTAGATTCCCCTCCTTTCTTTTTTTTCCCACTTTGTTCATGCAGTCAAAGGTTAAAATAGCAATCAGGCCAATGCAGCCAGACGTTTTAATATTCGCATAACTCTGTAATTGTGGAGGGACGTCACACGCCTCCCTTCTCTCATCTCTTTATCCTAAAGGCGAAATGTGTGAAGATGAAAAAGGAGACGGGAAAAGATGTAAGGGAAGTATGGACTGATTTCACTCGCTTTGCACAAAAGATAGATGGTTAGATGGGAAGATTTTTAAAAGACAAGATTTTTTTCCCCTCCTTTTTGAGCTCCAGACGATACAGCGTTAAAGTTAAGCTGGTGCAGTAGTAGATCCATGAAGGGGCGCAAACTTTCTATCAGTCTTGATAAGGATCTCTAGAATTTTTTTTTTCATGCTCATGCTTGTTTAAAAAAAAAGAAAGAAAGAAAGAATGGGGGGGGGGGCGTTCCCTGGGATTGGTGGGAGGGGCTTTAGTGGCAACCGTTCCAGAGCATGGAGTTTCTCATACTAGCCTTCGCAAGCTCACGTGGGAGCAGTGTTGGGGGACGTTACTATTTAAAGTAACTAATTACATTACAAAATTACTGTCATTAAAAAGTAATCAGTTACATTACAGCGTTACTTTCTGATAAAAGTAACTAGTTCGAGTACTTTTCCACTGCAGAAAATGAAAACTCCTTTGTGGTTCCTCATGCATGTTGTTTTAGTCAAGACCTTTATAATTATTCTACAGTACCACCATCACTCAGTGAAGTTTGGCCCATAACCTGTTAACTACGCGCGGTGGCCGTAAGTACGGTTCATCATGATTCACCGCGAGTTTTGCTGCCGTGATTAGGTTTCCATCTTTCCGCACGTCGGTACTCGTATAGTCAAACCGCATAGATGAGATAGGGGTATAACATCAGGAATAACAGAGGGGGTGGCTTATTGGGGGCGGGGCTTGTAGGACGACTTTCACACACACACACACACACACACACACACACAGTTACGGATTGGGAATGACTGCTGTCTGGCTCACGGATTACATAAATTTTCTGAATAACGAATTACATAAAAATAAATAAATAAATAAATAAATGGTGGACCTAACACGTTAGATTACTCGTTACATCAAAAAAGTAATCCGAGTACTCTAACGTTACTTTGTAACACCTTACACCCAACACTGTAAGTGGGAGTCACTCGAATTACAATCTCCTCTTGTGTTTTATTCATTAAATATCACTCCAGTATGAAAACTAGCATTTAAAAATGTTAATCTTGGAAACACAGTGAAACAAATCGCTGTCCTGATACACTGCGCTAGTCTGGTGTACCAAAATAAACAGACCGCATCGCTAGTTCCTCGATAAATGACGTCAGATGGAAACGTTGCGTAAGTGTGTACGTTCTACACATATAAAGTGGACCTGAATTGATCAAATACAGCGTGGCCGAGGCCTGGGGTGTTTCCTAACTAAAATAACTTTCATTAATAAAACATTACTGGATCAGTTTTAACCAGAAGGATTCAGGAGCTCCTGAGTTAGCGTAATAAACTGAAACACTGAGATATCTGACTCTCGAACGTTGGCCAACTTACACCTTCCCTAAACACGCCAGAACACCTCTCGCTCTCTTCTCATTTTTAATGTACAGAATAACGTGAAGCTTCCCAGTCAAAGCCACAACTTTCTTTTTGTCTCACTTTACTCACAGCTTTTATTTCCTCCCTCCGGTCTGTTTATTTTGTTTGTTTTGAGCATTTTTCTCTTTTATAATCCTCCCTCCCTCCCAAATCATCTTTATTTGTATTTTTCATTTTTTCCCCCCAATTTACTATTCTCATTTTCTTTTTTGTTCATCTTCTTCATATATTTTTATATCTGTGTAAATGTTAAACCCATCTTTCTTTCTTTCTTTCTTTCTTTCTTTCTTTCTTTCTTTCTTTCTTTCTTTCTTTGTTCCTCTTCCATTTTTTGCTTTCTGTCTTTTGTTTGCTCACTTGTCTATTAAAGTAAGTGTAGTGTTTCTCTCTATCTTTTTCTTTCTTTCTGTTTCTTTCTTTCCTGCAAAAGTTTATTATACTGTACATGTATCTTTCTTTGTTCATTTTTTCTTTCACCTTTTTCCTTTCTTTTTTGATTGTTTTTTTTTCTTGCTTATGTGTTTTCATTCAAAATGTTAATCTTATCTTTTTTCTTTCTTTTAAAATTGCATTCTTTCTGTTTTTGTCTTTTTTTCTCTTTCAGTTTTATTTCTTTCTTGTTTACTTTCCTATAAAGAGTTAATTTCTTTCTTACATACACTTTTCTTTTTCGCCTCAATCATGACTGAACGTCTGTGTTTTGGGATTTTAGAATTTCAGCGTTTCGCAGTAATGTCTGGTACAAGTGTTTAAAATTGTTTTGCTTCAAATTGTTTTCAAATAATTAACTTCACCACAAAGTTCTCCGTATTTTCCTTTATCAGCAATCAAACTCTAATTATCACTAATCGCTGAGCAAAATTAACTCAACTGATTTGATTCTTCTTTTTTTTTTGGAAATGAATTTCTAAAACGCAGGATACGACTCAATATTCCCCACTCTGCCTTCCAGCATTTGGAAAACTGTGTGTGTGTGTGTGTGTGTGTGTGTGCACTCTGTTACTAATCTCTGGGATCATAATGCGAGACCTCTATTAAACAATGATTTAATTTACTCGAGTTAAACTTCTGCTTCCTGATGAGAGAGAAGCTTTAATTTTTATCACACAACATTTAATGTGTGTGTGTGTCTCTGTGTGTGTGTGTGTGTGTGTGTGTGTGTGTGTGTAAAGTAAATTCAATTAAAATGAAATATTATCAAGCAGATGTGTTATAATTAGATCGTCCAATAAAAACCTGCGATCAGTCCAGAGACGACTCGAGTCTAAAAGTTTACACAGTATTTCTGTGAGGAAAGTTCCGGGTGTTCAGGATCGACACACAGCACTATGTAATAATCAGATTATTAAACTCAGCAGTGTGTAGGTCACACCTCCAAGGTCACCAGATTATTCTTCAATTTTTCAGAAATTATGCAGAGAAAAATTAGGAATAGAAAATACTGACTAAAGAAAGAGATTTTGCCTTTGCAAATCAAATGTGACATCACAAAAGTAAAAGTTTAAATATGAAAGATAAAAAAGATTTACATGAGATTTAAAGGAGAAGATGGAGAGTGTTTACATAGTAATCAATCAAACAATCAATTAATTGATGGTGTTATATTTCACCTTAAAATGGATCACATATTGTATATAAAAAATAATTATTATTGATGTTAAAGGTGTTATTATTATTATTATTATTATTATTATTATTATTATTATTATTATTATTATTATTATTGTTATCTATGGCTTGATGTTATTTTTGTTGAGGATGATGATGATGATGATTATTATTATTATTAGTCATTGTTCTTATAATTTAAATATTTGTTGCTATATTTGTTCCTATATTTATTAAAGTTGTTTTTGTTGCCATTGTAGTTATTATTTATGTTTTTGATGATTTATGTTTTTGTTTCTATCTATGGTTAAGTCCAAAGTCCAGTCTATTGGATTTCAGTCCATTGGATAAAAATCCAATACTGGATTTTTATAATAATAATAATAATAATAATAATAATAATAATAATAATAATAATAATTATTATTATTATTATTATTATTATTAGATAGACAGTCAGTAGACACACAAGGTGAGAATGTGAGAGCTGACCTGAAGTTACTAGTTGCACTGAGAATTTTTAAAAAAACTATAAGATTTATAATAAACATCAATAAAGCGTATAAATCTCAAGTTAAAGTGTGTGTGTGTGTGTGTGTGCATGAGAGAGAGAGAGAGAGAGAGAGCGAGCGCACGTGTGTGTGTGTGCGCGCGGCTGACAGTAAGCTCGTGCCTCAGTACAGTTGGAGCTCGTGCGGCGCTCCGGGTGTGTGTGTGCGTGCGCGCGCTCCGTCTCTTCTTTATTTTGTGTTAAATGTAACTCTGCTGTGTGTTTCCGCGCGCGAGCCTACATGCGTCTTTATGTGTGTGTGTGTGTGTGTGTGTGTGCGCGCGCGCGCGGGTTGTGAATGAACTGAGTGAGGGTGACCACATCGCGCGCTCTTACTGTAAGTCTCCGCTCCGCTTGTCCGCACGCGCACACGGAGGTGAGTACAACTCTCTCAGTAACACACACACACACACACACACACACACACACACACACACACACACACATGCCTAATGTAAAATTGGACATTTTACATTATTTCATGACGGGGAAAAACTTTAAACTTTTTAAAATCACGTGGTGTAACTCGGCGCTTTGGTCATCCGGTACGTGCACGAGCTTTTGTTTCACACCATTTACGCTGATTAATGCGCGTGCACGTGGGAAAAAAAAAGTTGCTTGGATCTTTTGAACTTTCATCCGATTAATTGGTTCATCTTTAATTCGTGTTTAATTCCGGAACCAAATACAAACCGGAAAGACTAAAGGATTAGAGTCCAGACTTCATCTGAATAAAACACGAGATGCTGATCCCTCTCTCCTGGACTCCTCCTGTAGAGGAACATCGTCTTTTCCTCTTGTCTCTTCCTCCTGACTGTGACACTCGTCCTTCACCTTTCACTCCATTCTCATCTCTCTCCTTTACACTCACTACACACTTTCTTTCTTTCTTTAATAATTCTCCAGCTTCCTTCTCTCATCTTTCTCTATTCTGTATTTATTCTCCTTTCTGAATTCCCTCAGGTTCTTGCTTTTGTTTTATTGCTCTTGTTCTTTCTCATCTTTCTGGCATTCTTATTTTTTCTGTCTTTTCTATTATTTTTTCTGTTTTATTTTTCCCATTGTATGTGGCCCTAATGCATTTTCTTTTTCTTTCTTTCTTTCTTTCTTTCTTTCTTTCTTTCTTTACCTTTTCATCACCTTTTCTGAAAAAAAAAATCAAGATTGTTTGTTTATTTAGGTTTGTTGGTATCTATCTATCTATCTATCTATCTATCTATCTTGATTTCTTTCATTTGCTTGAGGTGTAGTGTGATGAGGTTTATGTGGTGGAGGAGCTACAGGGTGATGAGGTAGAGATGGTGGTGGTGTAGTGTGATGCGGTGGAAATGTTTGAGGAGCTACAGTGTGATAAAATGGAAATCTTGGAGGAGGTGAGATGTTGGATGAGCTATAGTATGATGAGGTAGAGATGTTGGAGGAGATGTAGCATGAGTAGGTGGAGATGTTGGAGGATGTGTAATCTGCTGAGGTAGATATGTTGAGGAACTGGAGTGTATTGAGATGTTGGAGAAGGTGTAGTGTGATGAGGTGGAGATGGTGGAGAAGGTTATTGTGTTGAGGTGGAGATGTTGGAGAAGATATAGTCTCATGAGGTGGAGATGTTGGAGGAGATGAAGTGTGATGAGGTAGAGACGATGAAGAAGGAGGAGTGTGATGAGGTGGAGATGTTGGAGATGCAATGTGTTGAGGTGGAGATGTTGGAGGTGGTGTAGTGTGATGAGGTGGAGATGTTGGAGGAGGTGTAGTGGAATGAGCTGGAAATGTTAGAGATGTTGGAGGAGGTGTAGTGTGAGGAGATGGAGATGTTTGAGAAGATGCAGTGTCATGAGGCGGAGATGTTGGAGGAGGTGTAGTGTGATGAGGTGGAGATGTTGGAGATGTAATGTGTTGAGGTGGAGATGTTGGTGGAGGTGCAGTGTAGTGAGGTGGAGATGTTGGAGGAGGTGTAGTGCGATAAGGTGGAGATGTTGGAGGAGGTGTAGTGTGAGGAGGTGGAGATGTTGGAGATGTAATGTGTTGAGGTGGAGATGTTGGTGGAGGTGCAGTGTAGTGAGGTGGAGATGTTGGAGGAGGTGTAGTGCGATAAGGTGGAGATGTTGGAGGTGTAGTGTGAGGAGATGGAGATGTTGGAGGAGGTGTAGTGTGAGGAGATGGAGATGTTGGAGGAGGTGTAGTGTGA
>JAQMYK010000039.1:1554236-1564945 GCA_030014345.1 Clarias buthupogon | reverse complement strand
AGGTGCAGTGTAGTGAGGTGGAGATGTTGGAGGAGGTGTAGTGCGATAAGGTGGAGATGTTGGAGGAGGTGTAGTGTAGTGAGGTGGAGATGTTGGAGGAGGTGTAGTGCGATAAGGTGGAGATGTTGGAGGATGTGTAGTGTGAGGAGATGGAGATGTTGGAGGAGGTGTAGTGTGAGGAGATGGAGATGTTGGAGGAGGTGTAGTGTGAGGAGATGGAGATGTTTGTGGAGGTGCAGTGTAATGAGGTGGAGATGTTGGAGGAGGTGTAGTGTGATGAGGTGGAGATGTTGGAGGAGGCGTAGTGTGATAAGGTGGAGATGTTGGAGATGGTGCAGTGTAATGAGGTGGAGATGTTGGAGATGTAATGTGTTGAGGTGGAGATGTTAGAGGAGGTGCAGTGTAATGAGGTGGAGATGTTGGAGGAGGTGTAGTGTGATAAGGTGGAAATGTTGGAGGAGGTGTAGTGTGAGGAGATGGAGATGTTTGTGGAGGTGTAGTGTGAGGAGATGGAGATGTTTGTGGAGGTGTAGTGTGAGGAGATGGAGATGTTAGAGGAAGTGTTATGTGATGAGGTGGAGATGTTGGAGGAGCTGCAGTAATAAAGTGGAGATATACAGAGCAGTAAAAAGTCGAGCGAGCAGAGACACTAAAACTGCAGGAGGTGAAACTAAACGGCTAAAAATTTGTGACTCATCATATTTTTTATTCTACTTTTACACTGCAGGAAACTTTATAAAATTTATATTTATTCATATTCTTTATTTCTCTCTCATCTTCAAACTCATCGTGCAGCGCTCATCCGCCCATATTATTATATTATCTTTATGATTATGATTATTATTATTATTATTACTTAAAGGTTTGATATCAGACATGTATCTGTATAACTGTAGAACATTACAGCTTCTTTACACCTCAAGAATAATAATAATAATAATAATAATAATAACTGTATAATGTTAGTTGTGTTACACCGCGCATAGTTGTGTAGTACACTGTGTAGTTGTGTGTTACATTGTGTGTAGTTTTGTTTTATTCTGTGGGTATTTATAGTTATGTGTACTGTGTTAAACTGTTTGTAGTTGTGTTACGCTGTGTGTAGTGTTGTGTTACACTTTGTATAGACGCTTAATCCATAAAGACTTATCTTATCTTATCATCTTATCGTATGTTACTGTTGTTTTTTTCCCACAGATGAGGGGATGATCCACATGTAGACGTCTCTCTGTCTATCTGTCTCTCTCTCTCTGTCTCTCTATTCATTAGAGCAGAAATGGACCTCCACTGTACTGCTTTTAAGTTGGAGAGCTCCTCATACGTGCCGAGTTCCATGTCGTCTCCTGCCCTCATGGTCCTGGCGTCCACGCCTGAGTCCGATCGCGACCCGTCTGTCGTCCCCTGCCAGACCTCACGTCCGTTTGGCGTTCCAGTCTCCCTAGAAAAAGACCTACACCTCCCCTTCCCTGGCGGCTCCTACACCTTTTCCTCTGTGTACCAGAGGCAGGCAGGCTTCACGCCCCGAGATTTCCCCGCCTCGCTGCTCCACCTGCACCCACAGTTCACCCCGGCTCCACTGAGCATGCTCGGACATGGAGCGGTGGGAGCATTCCGGCCTTTCTCTTCCACAAATGAGGACAGAGACGCAGGGATTTATCATTCCGCCTTCCTGCCCACAAAGAGGTTGAAGGGAGGCCCGGAGCTGGACACGTCGCCTCGTCTGCGCTACACCGTTGCTGATGTGAAGGAATTCGAGTTCGGGGTCAACCAGCTGCCCTCCGGGTCTCCTGGTGCTCTAAAAGGAGCTGAAGATTCTGGGAAAAAGAGGTTCAGCATGTCGGGGCTGCTGGTGGACACCGAGGCCTCGTGTAGCCCCGAGGAGCAAAAGGAGGGATGTAAGTGTGTGATCATGTAACTAATCATAACAGCAGCTCTGTCCGTAGCGCACAAGTTTATATTCATGCGATCGTTCTGATGTGCTGTCGTTTCCATAGTAATAGCTCATTCGCAGGAACATTTACAGAAGGAGTCTCCAGTGTTAGCGCTTTGTATCAGCTGTAACCTTTTTTTTTTTTTTTTACGCCAAACTCAAGTGCAGTTTGAAATATCAGATGTTTAGAGCAACGTGGCCTTTAGATGACTTTTTTCAAAACCCGCCTGTGTAATTAGTGAAAGATGAAGCTCATAATATCTGCTGTCTTGTTTTGTTCGATTGAGAAACAGATAATCTTGCTGCTTTTATGTGAACACTGGTTTCATATAAAAAAAAAAACAGCACATATTTCAGTTCATGAAAACGATTTCTGTGGCCTTTATTGTGAAACGTCCCCATAGGAAACAGAACTGCATCGCACATGTGTTTAATTCAGGTCTCGCGAGTGTTAGCATGTGCTATAATAGTTTTACGAAGTCATGCTTTCTTCTTTTATCCCAGTGAAGTCAAAACTCAAACGTAGCCGAGGAGTATTATTACACATCATTATGACACGTCATTACGATCTGTCATTGGACGGTACATGTAATGATCATATGAGCTCGGAATCGTGAATCATCAGGGAAAACGTGGGAGACGCGCAAATCAGCCCCGAGACAACACGTCAATGCTAACGAGCAGGATAGGCTGCGCTTTACACCTCCGGCTCTCAACACATCGCCCCCGCGCCTTCCATCCATTTTGATTTTGTTGAAAAACGAGTGGGAGGGATTGTCAGGTGAACGCGGAAACACTCGTCAGTTCGCTCTGTAATTGGCTGCGCCGAGTGTTTGGGCGGGAAAGAGAGAGTGAGACGGATCCTCTGGCGAGCGCGGAGAGGGAAAAAAAAAAGTTTCGTCTGCGTTCCACATGAAAGCGGCGCACTGCGAGGGCTGGATGAGGAGCGATGGATTAGATATGCATGTCAATGGGAAAAATAATAATGACTGACACGGATACGGGACAGAAACCCACACATTAAGGCCTCCGAAATGGAGCGTTCGGAGAGAAAAGTTTGAATTGTTTTGCCTCTGTTAGCCTACGCAGCCGCACGCCTACACCCATCTGAGTGACAGTCTCATCGCAAGCCTGCGCTCAGGAAACACTTCACCCTGAAATCTTACTACCACTCATAAGACTTGACTCTAAAGTAGAGCTAGTCAAAGTGGGTTATGAAAACTGTTATGCTAACTATGCTAACATTTTAGCACTTTTTAACCAGTATCTCCAGCTGACAAATCTCAAACCTCAGTTTGTAATAAGGCTAGTCGAATCATCCTGCTAGCTGCAGTAACATTAGCTAGTTAAATAAAACGCCTAACCGTTAGTTGTGTTGTACGGTATAACACACTAAAAAAAAACATGACAAAGTTTTACTCAAACTATTGTAGTAATTTTTATTACAGTGTATTTCAAAAACCTACCCTACTGCATATTCAGCTTTAGGCC
The DNA here is from genome assembly GCA_030014345.1 of Clarias buthupogon. Taxonomy (NCBI): domain Eukaryota; kingdom Metazoa; phylum Chordata; class Actinopteri; order Siluriformes; family Clariidae; genus Clarias; species Clarias buthupogon. The sequence goes on along the minus strand of JAQMYK010000039.1, from coordinate 1,561,524 downwards.
GTGTTCACACCAAATCTGGTTTATTTGCTTGTTTGTGAATTTGATTTTTTTGTGTGCTAGTAAGAACAGCGCAGCACAAACCACATAGAATCTGATCTTCTTTATTCAAATTTCTGCCAATTGCATATGTGATCCCGAACCAGACACAAGTCCGATTTATTTGCAGGCTCAAATCCGTCAAATCCGTTCGACTTTTGCGCCGATTCGACTCCTCATAATTTAGAGGTACATTAACATTTATTGGTGTACAAGCAAAGTTTTAAGCTGCTTGGTGTTTAAAAGGACTCAAAGGAAGAATCGGTGAGGTGTGTGAATGAGGTGGTGATTCATTTCTCTCACGTCGTCCAATGAAAACGATTTCTGTGGCCTTTATTGTGACCACGCTTTACCCTTGGAGCGTTAACATGCCGCAGTCGATACGAGTCTGCAAGTTTATAATGTCCTGAAGGTCTTTTTATCTTCATGCAACTCTCGCCTTAGGCATAAAAAACTTTATTTACCATTATATCATTATAAAACACTGGCCGGTATCCAGAATGATAAACAAGGCAGCAATTAAAAAAACAGAAAGTGTTTGAAAAACATCTAAACCAAAAAAAAAAGGGAATGATGAATAGGAACGCTTCTCTTACTCTTGCTTCACATTTTTGTTTCCCAGCTCCTGCCTCTGAAGTAGTAGAGAAATGAAACAAGAATGGAAGTAATCAAGAACAGACAGATAGATACAGACCAACTGAGTTCTTGTTCTTGTTTAAACAAGCCATGTAGGTTCCCCAAACTAATGTGACCTGATATAAAAGGAAACACCCCTACCCTGACTTGTTGCTCCGCTCTGCTGTTCTCTGGGGACGACGACACTGAAACAGCAGGTTTGGAGGAGGAGTCCAAACAAGGAGCAAAATATGTGACCTTTAAAGTATCTATTTTATTAGTTAATTAATAATAGCATTTCTCAAATCTGAAAGTGTATACAGTGGTACCTCGGCATATGAATGTCCCGCCTTGCAAGTTTTCAGCTTAAGAACTAAAACTTTGCAAGAAATTAGCCTTGGTATACGAAGCATTTTCGGCAAACAAGCGACAAGCCGGTTGCACGGACTTCCGAGTGTGCGTATGTCTGGTCGCCGATCAAAACTTGTTTGTGTCGGTGGGAAGCCAAGTAAAGCAAGTTTACATATTTTTTTTGTGTTTTAAAAAAAAAATTTATTTAGTGAAGACACAGCACCATGGGGTCCTAAGAATGTTATTAAGGACGGTATCAAGAAGAAAAGGGAGCCGCTTTCGGTTTGGTTCTTAAAGCCCCTTGTGCCAAGTGAAATCATAAATTAAGGTTAAGTGTGGTTTAATGTATGTTTATTTCATAATTTACTTAATTTACACGTCTTTACTAAATGTTTAGATTGTTTTTATATGCAAAAAATATCATTATAGTGTCGGAAATTGGTAATATTGGTAATATTTTTGGGAGGCTGGAACGGATTATCTGCATTTACATTATTTCCTATGGGACAATGCATTTCACAACCTGAAATTTCACCTTAAGAACTCGCCTCAGAAACGGATTAAACCCGTATGCCCAGGTACCGGCAGTGTATTTGATTTGATCCCCAGAATGATTTCCAGGTCAGGAGCCAAACGAGGAAGAGTTGAGGAATTAACAAAGCATCAGTTAGTGTTTTGAGAATCTCAGAGGTCACACAAACGTCAACGAAATTGCGACCTTTGCTGGCGGGAAAGCGTGTTGTCCTGTACACGTCGTTTATTCCTTTTCTGAGTGACAGCTACGAGCCGCGTCGTGAGAGGTTTAGCACGTGCTTCCGCTGAGACTTTAACCTGCTGCTCGTACCAGGTAGGTGACGGTGCAGCTGGACACTTTGAGGAAGGCACCATCCACCCTCTTCCGCGTACACCATATCACATGATTGGCTGTCCACATTGATTGACGCAGTGACGGCTTCCACAGCAGCCTTAAGATCAAGAGCGCGCAGTTACTTTTGTCTTTTCCGTTTCTGTTCTTTGACCACATCTTTGTGCTTTTTCTCGCGAATCAAGAAACTGATTATTATCATTAGTTTTATGTCTGACCTCCGGGCCACGTCTCCAGCCACCGTGTTTTTTCAGCGCTCGTCTCTCACAACCTTCAAAAAAACTAGAGAGTAACCCAACAGCTGTTTAAACACATCCTGTTTTTTCATCCCTTTCTTCAGAGGGCAGATGTCTTCACTGGGCTAAATCGTGTTTATTTCCCTTCGGGAGGTATTTTAAACGTTAAGGTCGGGACCTGATAAAAAGCGAGACAGAGCGTGGGCAAAGCCAGACAGTCCTCTCCACTGTCTGTTTCAACTTTCTCTGTTTGACTTGATGACTGCGGTGACATTCAGCTATTTTATTCTTAAGATGAAACATTATTTATTTAGCATTAAATGAATGTAACCGTTCAAACTGTGTTGCCCCGCGTCACACAACAGTGTTCTTTCCTGCATAGTGTCTCCTGCGTTTAACCTTTTTAATGAGCACAGAATATGAGCATAGAACCATCAAACACACAAACATGTGATAAACTCGCATCCACACTAATTCTAATGTTTTGCTTTCAATTTATTTTTCTAAACTACTTTGGAATCTGTAATCTGGATAACACAAATCTCAAGATCAATTGAAATATTGGATGATGTAACTTCCTGTCGAAAAGGTCGCATGAGGTAAGTTCTTCATTTTCTTCACAGGAGTGAATGTGTTCAGGTTACAGGTATTTTCACTGCGGTGTATAATCACAGTTGACACTTTTATGACTCATGCAGAGAAAAAGACTGACCGTCTCTTAGAGACATCATTTTTGAGGATTTGTGATTTGTTAAGAATCACTTCTGGATAGCTTGTCTGATGGTTATTCCATTTCTGAGTGAAGGTGGAAAAGTGACAGTACAGTGATGAGACTCCTAGCAGCGGTAAAACATGTGAACAGTGCGAGCGTCTTCAAGAAGGCCATACGTCTGTGAATGGCGATTTCGGGCGAGGTGGCTCGGAGCCCACTGCAGTCGTTCCCGTGAGCATTCAGCGAGTGGAACACCAGATCCTTGGAAATCGATGGATAACGTTTCACCAACTTTCGGAAGAGACGCGTCTGTCTGTGTGAACTGTACTCACAATCATTCACCAGCACCACTTGCACATTAGAGGAACTCAGCTGGGAGTTATTGCCATACAGTCATACAGTCCTGATCACGATCCAAAACATTTCCACATGTTTGTGCCATTAAGGGAGTTCCTGGGAGGCCGGCGTTTAAGATGTGAATCAGACATGCAGCCTGATCATGATTCTGATTATACTGAAAAACTTTCTACCTAGATGATGTCCAAGCACTAGTGAAACACTGGGATCAGTGCATTAGTGTTTCAGGGAAAAAAAGGAGAGTTTACTCTCAGAACTGTGTTCTGTTGTTTAGTGCAATAAAAAGTCCTGTTTTGACTTGTAACTATATAAAATATAGCTGTATTATAAAATCAGCAACATAAAAACAGGAAATTACATGTCCTGAGAATTGGCATGTATTAAAAGGGACAGTGCTGGGAAATCTAGGACAGGTATACAGTAATTGTAACACTTGTATCACCACGACTTACCTTAGTAACCAGGACCAGTGGAGGAGATCAAGTCTTCTAGGCCAAGTTCAAGGCCAAATCTAGATCCAGATCAAATGAAAGTGGAATATAATTATGGGCTGCTCATGTTATCCACAAACTCACAATAAAATAATTATTATAGTTCCCGTCTGCAGTGCATGATGAGGCGACTCGCCAAGCAACAGAGGCGAGGTACAGCGACCTGGACCATCGAGTCAAACGAAGTTGCCGACGAGACAAATGCGAGTGGATAGACCGCAAGGGCGTCGAGGTGCAGAAAGCAGCAAACCGAAACGACTCACGGACGCTCTACCGCATAATTCGGTACGGGAATCTCCGTTACGGGATGAGGGGTGCCGATCAAAGACTGAGACGGCAAGTCACTTCTTACGCAAGAAGCGCAGGACCGGCGTTGGGTTGAGCACTTTCAGCAAGTCCTCAACCAACCGGCGCCGACCACAGTCTCTGACCCTGGCATTCTCACCCCCGCGCCTGATCTACCCGTCAGCCTCGATCCCATTACTACAGCAGAAGTGGAACTGGCGATCCGTACCCTCAAGAGTGGCAAAGTGGCCGGCATTGATGGGATTCCACCCGAACTCCTCAAGTTCGGCGAACACACCGTTGTCAATGCTCTGATGAACCTTCTCAACATGTGCTGGTCGACGGCCGCGGTACCCAATGACTGCAAACGAGGCATCTTTCCAAATGTGACAACTGGCGGGGCATCACCCTGTTGTCAGTGCCCGGCAAGGTACTCTCCATCGTCCTTTTAAATCGTCTGGGATGAGCGGTGGACGAGCGCCTCCGCAAGCAGCAGGCAGGCTTCCGAAGTAGCCGTTCCTGCATTGATCAAATCTTTGTCCTCCGTCAGGTAATTGAACAGACGCTAGAATACCAGCAACGTCTTTCGCTGAATTTCGTGGACTTTGTCAAGGCCTTCGACTCGATCCACCGCTATATCTTGTGGAAGATTGCCCGAATGTATGGAATACCGGCCTGCTACATCAATATTTTTCGCAACCTTTACCACGGCTCCCAGTGCTGCGTGCGGACAGAAGAGGGGACGACGGACTTCTTCGACATAGAAACAGGGGTACAGCAGGGTTGTGTTCTATCGCCGATACTCTTTCTCCTGGTTATCGATTTCGTGGGCCGTCATTAAATCGACCAAGCGATGCTGGGTGTTACCTGGGCCGATGGACAGCTTCTGGCCGATCTCGATTTCGCTGACGACATCATCCTACTCGGTCCGACCCCGGAACAGCAGTCGGCCAACGCCGGGCTTAGAATAAGCGACCAGAAGACCAAGGTTATGCGAGTTGACTACGCACATGCGTGGGTCCCAGTTACCGTTAATGGCCAGCGTGTGGAAGAAGTGATGGAATTCACCTACCTTGGTAGTGTAATCAGCTCGGATGGGGACACGGCGCGCAAGTGACGTATCCGATCAGCGCAGGAGGCCTTAAGGTTAAGGTAATGTGTCTGCGGTGCAGGTGCTAGGGAAACTCTAGTCCTGCCGTGTGTCGTACAGTGTGTTTAGGCCACTGTAGAGTGTACACTATAGTACTGTAGTACGGTGCGTTTAGGGCACTGTAGAGTGTACACCATAGTACTGTAGTACGGTGGATTTAGGGCACTATAGAGTGTACACTAGACTGCATTAGCATGTTTATTGTGTTTACACTAGAATAAACACGTGAAGCTTGTGATGTGAATGATATCGATACGGTTTTCAGAAATCTGAAATATAAGTGTAAATAATTAGTGGATGGATGGATGGATGTAAAGTGTGTTCCTGTAAACACAGTTTCATGTTTTAGTATCTCATTACAGCGAAACATGATATAAAGCCCCAGAGTGTTATATCTTGCTTCCGCCATTTCTATTTTTTTTCCCGCTAATCCCCTTTGTAGTGCTTTTATTGCCCTCGCTGGTGAAAATGAACAACACACGCCATTGTCCATGTGGTTTTCTTACCTTCCCATGAATCATGTGTTATCTACAACACTGTACATGTGCCTGAATACGTGGGGTCACGTGACTCGGCTGTAAATTCCCTCTATAAATGGTATCATCGCCTCCAGATCGTGTGTGAGCCAAATTGCTTGGTGTCTGAGCCTTTATAGAGATTGTTGATCGGACAGGTCTGATTGAGGACGCTCGGGACAAAAGGGGAGCGTGTGTATCGGAGCAACAGCTGGCAGACGGATAATGAGGGGTCCGTCATGGTTACGTAGCACAGCTAGCGTAAATCAGAGGAGGAGGAGGAGGAGGAGGGAAGGGGTAACCAGCCACGCGCTTCTTCGTATCGATCTCACGGACGCTTTGGCCTTAAGGTCTGCGGCTTCCTGGAGCTGTTTCAATATTTAGCCGCCTCCTGAAGAGCAGAGATCAATATTTACTCATCAATGCTCGTGCATGCGCATCCAACTGCGTTATTTTCCTCCCTGCAGTGTGTAAACGGACTGTGTTTAGAACACACACACACACATTCCTATTTTTCCCCTCATACAAAGCTTTTTTTTTATCTTAAGCTTCTTATATAGGAAGTTTGTGTTTTAAACTCTATACATTGAGGTTAAAGAAGCTAATTTGAGATTTCCCTCCTGTTGTGAAGCGAGTTTTCTCTGCTAATACACGCGTAAGTGGAAGAGCTTTCATCTTCTCAGGAGGCTTCCTTTCAGGAAGGGTGGAATGTGGACAGGGATGTACCACACACACTGCAACACCGTAAGACTGCAATGGAGAAAGGGATTAACGCACACGTTTTGTCTTCCTGTTCCGCCGGATTTAGGGCGTCTGGTTCGATTTTACAGAAATGTTACAGGAATATTGAATATTAAATATTGTGTCATGAATCATGAAGGCAGAAGCTTTGCATTTTTAAACACCTATTCACTCCGACCGATTAACGATACAAGAATAGAAAAGACTGTACAAACATCATTATTACATCACACTTATGTAACTGTTTAGCAGCAGTCTCGGTCCTGACTAATCGTCCAGCTTGAGATCACAGGTTCATTTAAATGCACATTTCTATACACGTGTGTGTGTGTGTGAGTGTATATAAGTGTGTATGTGAGTATATCAATGTTTGTAATGTGTGTACAATGTTTATGTGTGTGTGAGTGTTTGAGTGTGTATAAGTGTGCATGTGGTGTGTTTGTGGGGAATATGAGTATATATGTGGGGTGTATATATATATATATATATATATATGTATGTGTGTGTGTGTGTTGAGGTGCTGATGGTGAAGTGGATAAACATGGCCTCTCACTCTCTCACTCTGAGCTTTGTGTGTAAGCTCTCATTAAAGCGCCGCCGCACAGCCCTGAAGCTTTTATGTGTTTATTGGGGTCCAGAGACAAATAAAAACAGCAGCCTTGACCCTGCGGTGTCAACCGGAGATCAGGGAACCGGATATCAAGGAACTGTTCCACTGTATCTTTATAAAGTCATACACACACACACACACACACAAATATAACCGGCAAAGAATTAGTACATAGCTTCAGAAATAAAAGATAAATCAGAGAACAGGGATTGACGGTGTGATAAGGGGTGTAGTGATTGGAGGGGTGTGACTGGTGTATGGGTGTACTGGTTACAGGGGTGTGACTGGGGTAGGGGTGTAGTGGTTAGAGGGGGTGACTGGGGT
>JAQMYK010000039.1:1534328-1545073 GCA_030014345.1 Clarias buthupogon | reverse complement strand
CGGGAATTTACATCATTTAATGGTCGCGGGGCGGGGCGGGTTGTAAAAATAGATACAGTGGTGCGGGGCGGGCTGAGACGGGCCAAATAATTTCATAAAAGCGGGACCCGCGGGTTGGAAAAATACCCGCTAATGCACACAGAGACGGGAATCAAACCCGGACCCTGGAGGCGACAGTGCTGACCACAACACCACCGTGCCACCGTGCGCTGGGTCAGTGATAAAAAAAAATAAAGATAATAATGTTGAATGTACATATAATACAAGAATAATACAAGAATAAATAGAAGAAGGATTTAAGCTAACAGACTATAACACACTATAACAGTTATCTAGTACACTGTGGTATATTTTAAACATGATTCCCTGATACAGCGAAACGCGGTTTACGAGTGTTCCGCAAGACGAGCAACAATTTTTAATAACATTTTTTGACTTGAAAAACGAGTGTTGTCTTTTACGAGTACCGAGTATCATGTATCACGCATGCGCTTCTTGTTTTGACGCAGAGCGTCACGTGATCACAACTGAGCCAACGGTTTTTCTCTCTCTTGCGCTGCGGAATCGTCTCCCCTGCTGGGTCTTAGTGTTCGTCTCTTACTGGTATAATCAACATCCGTGCACGCGTGTACTGTTTACTATAATACTGTGACCACGGCAGTACGGAAGGCCTGGGTTTGATTTCCAGCCACTGGATGCAGTGCCGGTCCCAAGCCCTGATAAAATGGGAGGGTTGTGTCAGGAAGGGCATCCGGCGCAAAAAAACTGTGTCAAGCTTGTATGTGCGGATTGGACAGTCCGCTGTGGCGACCACATGACGGGAGCAGCTAAAAGACCAACAACATCTGTACTGTAAGTGAGCTGTTACTATAGAAACGATACAATATTAGGACCAGCGCATTGATATAAGCCTGCACTACTGTCAGGGCTGACCTGCTGTTAGAGAGAATTAATCAAAAAAATGAGGTCTTAATGAAAATTCATGCCCTAACCTGCAGGTGTATTTACAAAAACTTCTAGATAGAAGTTTGGATAAAACATTATAAAACCTTGGTTGTGTGCCCGAGTGAGCTTCAAGTGGAACTTTTTTTACAAGAATACAAAAGGTGTGTGAGCAGCGGCTCAGGTGGCTGAGGCTCTAGGTTGTTGATTTTCGCCTCTGAGGATCCGGGTTCGAGTTCCGCCTTTGGTGGTTCACCACACCCCCCGTACTACCCAGACACCGCATGCAGCGCCGGTTCCCTTTGAGAGATTTTAATTTAACATTTGTTAAAGGTTAATGTTTGAGATATTATAGAACGGCATAATCTGTTTCCTCTAACCGGCTTGTCGTGCATTTCTTTACTTCAATAATTCTCTTTATTCCAGTAAATCTGAGTATTGTGGTCAATTGACATTTTTATTGCAATCAATTGACAGCACTAATATACTGTATGTAGTTCATTAGGATAAATATAAAGATAAGACATTGACTCTATGCATGCAGGTCTGTAGTTAATCCCACGTGTGATGGCGCTCTCGTCCTCTCCGCTGCGTATCCTTCGTTAAGGGCGTGTCCGGGTTTAGCTGCTTCTCCGGGGCTTGGATGTGACGAGCGCTGTGGCTTTATTACTCACACGTCCATCCTTCAACTTTATAGAGACGTTTATAGCCGAGGGACATCAGCGTGTCTCTCATCACCGAGTCTGTGTGTGTGTGTGTGTGTGTGTGTGTTGTTTTTTTAGATGAAAAAACTAATTCGTCTGTGCGGACTGACTGCTGGCCCTAGGAAGCTTCACAAACGAAGTCATTAGCCCTGGCATGTGTGTGTGTGTGTGTGTGTGTGTGTGTGTGTTCGCTCGCTGCATCACATTCCGATTGGCCTGTGATAGTAAGTCGACACAAATGAGATCGCTGGTTGGACGGAGAAAAGCCTGAGTGTGTTTTTTTTCTTGCACATTTACCTCCTGAACCTTATTTTTTGTCGCCTGAAACACACAAGTGAGGATTATAATAAGAGGAAGTGAGCGTGGCGGGATTTAGCACGTAATACTCAGAGCAAACACGCACACAGACACACACACACACACACCTAGCTGGCTCGCGTCCTGGCCTGTTGATGTCTCTCAGCATGCTCCACATTGCACAACGATCGTTAGCGTTTCTTGTCGAGGCGACGTCTAGAGCGTAACGTAAGCGGCAGAACGTCAGAAATCTCTGAGCTGATTAAATAACGAGGAGAATGAAAGAAAAAAAGGAAGGAAACGACATCGCCACAGCAGATGTGTTACTACGTCGCTCATTATGCTGCCTATTAAATCGGTTCCCTCAACGGCCCATTATTTTCTCCAATAAAAAACAGCTCATGTGGCCTCGCGTGCCCTAATCTAGCCCTGATCCGCCCCTCCCCCACTACTCCTCCGCCCTAACCACCCCCCAGGTCCACTTCGCCTCCACTTCAGAAAGCGTATTTAAGAAACGATGAAAATCTGCTCGTGTAAAATGAAGCATTTGATGTCTTAAATACAAACCAGACGCAGTTAAGGAGGAGGCAGACGGGCGACGCGGCAGGTGCGGAGACGCCGCTTTAATAACTCCTCAGAAAACCTGCCAGGAAGTAAACCCCTGACCCGTCCCCAAAACAAGCCCCCCTCCGACACACACACACACACACTCCTATGTACTCGTCGGCCAACAGATAAACCCTGAGACTTTGCTCTCAAAGCTATAGCTAGAACTATCACTGCTGAATCCTTCACTCTGATTGGTTGATTAATTCTGTATAACAGCAGCCCTGACTGTAGTGCAAGTAAATATTAATGCATTTGTCTTAATACGTTATAAATTCTATAAGTAACGTCTCGTTCACAGGGCCTGCTCCGAATAAACAGATAAAATGTGCGGTGAGGTTTTCTATCAAAGGAATTTTATTTCAACATTTTTGTAAGGAGCCTCCAGTGTCAGTGGAGGGATTCTTGCCAGACTAGGCAACCCTGTCAGTTGAATTTTCCACACACCCCCAAGAAACTTTCAGCTGGTGTTCTTCAAATTTTCGTTCTACCCGTCAGTCTCTCCCACCCACGCTTACCGCGCACGCACAGACCAAAAGTATGTTGTGTGTCGCTGCTTTAATCCTTTGCCTTTGGCCACTTTGTCATTGCGATATATAACGCTACAAGACCCGGAGCAGCAGACCCTCCACAGGTCGATCGACCCGTCACGCCGTGGGTAATGTGTGTGTTCACCCGTCTTTATGTGCATTTGGAGGAAATAAGGGGCTTGAGTCGTTTCCTGACATATTCCCGTAATGTCTGAGTGAGTTTCGGCATTCGGGAAAGGTCAGCTCACAGCGCCAGTCGAATCTGACACCATGGAATCTGTCAAGCGGCTCGTACTCGAAAACAACGGCATTTAGAACTGATACTGGAGAATTTATATATACACTATGTGCACAAATGTATTTGGGAAAACCTGTTATTTATTGAATTCCAGTGGTTCAGTCAGGACATGCTAACGCTTCTGTGCAACTTTGTGGCAACAGTTTGTTGAAGGCACTTTTCGATTCCAACAGGACGGAGCCCCAGTGCACAAAGCGAGGACTATAAACACATGGTTTGATTCTGTGTTCAGTGTGGAAGAACTCGAACGGCCCGAACACAGAGCCCTGACCTCTTCCTCATCGAGCACCTTTGGGATGAACATGAATTCCCACAGAAACACTCCAAAATCATGTGGACGGCCTTCCAAGAAGAGTGGAAGCTGTTATAGCTGCAAAAGGGGGACCGACTCCATACTGAAGTGTGTGTGTTTAGAGACAGTGTCACTGCTGGTTTGTCCATATAGTGTATCTTTTGAAAAAATATTCTTTCACTCGAAAGAGGCCCTGAATATTCTTTAATAACTCTAACTATAATGAAGCCATCTGACCCAAAATAAATACACTACATACCTTGATATATGTGGATTCCGTCGCATTACATGCAACACATTTTGATGTCCTGCTTTGTCCCTCACAAACACCTGGAACCAGTGACAGTATCTGACTCTTTTCTCCACATTACTTGCTTTGAGCTCCTGGACGAAGGTGACACGATATACATGTAATTTTTCCACTTTTGCAGCCCTCTGACATGTCGAATAAGACCTCCCAGGCTCCTGTGCGAGGCGTCTCAGAGATTTGGTAGGTAGAGTTCTAAATCCCGTTCCCGTCGTTTCCAGTTTCCATACCATGATCCACGATCCAATAGGATTGCACGATGAAGACGTGCTGCTCATTACTGTCTTCTTAATTGCTTCAGATGTTCCTCGTCACTTTCTGATGAGTTGGTCTACTTCAAGCTTGTTTTGGTTTAGTTTGCTCGGGGGATATTAATGCAGTCCCTGTTCTGTTTTAATTCTTTTCTCTGTGTTAGCTTGTGCTTGAACCCGGGCCTATGGCCTAGCTATAGACTTGAGTTATAGACTAGCTATAGACTTAGTTTTCTTGTTTTTCCTTGTTCTTTATTATTATTAAGAAACTTCATGATATCAAAGTTTATATATTACACTCCCCGTAACTCCTGTTTTTAATTTCACATCAATAAACAGGTTAAAATTGAGGCCGTCGTATCCACACTTGATGTTCCAATAAAAAAGCCCGAATTGAGCTTAAAAGGATCCACACTGATTCTCCGCTACGTCATTGCTCATAAAAATGACTATCCAGAAGATGCATCCTGCTTCAGCGTGCAATACAAGCTATCGCAAACAACATTACTCTTACAGTGTTTGTAAAGTCAACAAATGAGTTTAACTTAAATTGAATTTAATTTGAAGTTATTGTGTAATAAATAGTAAAATAGTAACGCTTACAGCAAGTAGGAACAGATTCACACTTTTGCCTTTTTTTTTTTTTTTTTCAAAAACCGGTTCAGAATCTCAACCCCGAGTTGAGAAAGTAGTCTAATGTGAAATGTTTAATACGGCCAGAACATTTCTACTGTGAGGTCCATGATGCTTCACTCCTGGATGACTCTTTGGTGAAGCTGAGCCCCGACCTACAGGAGGGTCTTACACACATATTTTTCCCCGGTTGCGTGTGTGCGGATCAGATGGTCCGCTGTGGCGACCCCTCGACAGGAGCAGCCAAAAGGCCAACAACAACAACAGTGTTTGGAAACATCATGATTAGGTCGAGTCTAAATACAGTATATGTACAGTAAAGTCATATCATATTTTCAGCACAACCTGTGCAAAATAATGAAACTTTAATCAACTATGTAAACATGACTGAGTATAAAAAGGGTCACGTAGACAAATAAATACGAGAGACACATGAAAATCTGTTTTTTTGTTTTGTTGTTGTTGTCTGTGACCAAAAAAATTATAATAACAAGATCCTTTTGTGAGTTTTTAAGTTTTTAATTTTAATTTACAATTTTTAAAAGTAATGATAACTGGTTATACATAACCAAACTGCCAAAACGCATATTTTGACATCTGAACCCTCGTCTATTGACACACATACACACACACACACACACACACGCAGGATTTCCATATAAGGAGTTTTTTTTTTGTAATCGGTCATTGACCAGTGTTACGTTCCAGGCACAGATTTGGGCCTCTAGAGATTTAAGGGTGATGTGTTTTTTTCCATGTTTTTTTTCACACACACACACACACACACACTAGGGATCTATTAGACTTCACAAAAAGATCAAAAAGAGAATTCTCATAATGGAAAATCCATGTAGAAGGAAAACTGCACTTGCATCCGGCATCGATACAGGATCAAGTCTGACATTTTATTTGTAGACATGAGCTGCTAAACTGAGACAAAGGACAGAGCTGTAGCGCTGAGACAGATGGCGTCTGTTTTGGACAAAAAGACGAATAAAACTCTGGATGTGACAGAAAAAAATGTAAACTAGTTTTCTAAATAATTATACAAACATTTATTTGGTGCCAGTTTTTTTTTTGTGTGTGTTAATTGGTGTTCCTAAATTAGTGTGTGTGTGTGTGTGTGTGTGTGTGCCCTCCCTAATGCTTAGGATAGGCTTCAGGCCTCCCACATGTCTAACAGGATAATCACTAAACAGAATTAATGAGAGTGTGTGTGATTTGTACACACACACACTTACTGCTGCTGTATTTTTGACTGGTGCATAAACATGGACAATTTCAGCCCTTAACAGACCTTCATATTCTTTCTTTTTGATTAATTTTATTCTATTAGGCATGAATCCAACGCAGACCAAGTGATCACGATCAAAAAGAATCCGAAAGAATCGATTTTGTTTGCGGTTCTGATTTGACACAGAAGGTCTGAATCAGCTCACATGAGATCTTGTTGTTCTTGAGATCTTTTTGTACCTGATTTGTTGATTTGTTCAGAACATGTTCTCCATCATATGGAGATTATTAGGGCCCAAGCACGTATACATACGAAACTGGGTCACATTCAGATCTTTACTTCTTTCTCTGCATGTCATGGGCTCAACAGGAAGTCAGTTATTTTGGGTCGCTTGCAAAACGCACCCAATGGAATTCGAAATACTCCTCCTAGGGGATTTTTCCGATCAACACCAACCCGGGCCTCAAGACATCGCAAGACACTGAGGATGTAAAATTGCGAGGGGATTTTTGATATCTCAAACGGGTCAGCCGCGATGATGTCTTAAACTTCTGTCACGGGTGCTTGGACCCGATCATTGTTGCTTGCAACTATATTTAATGCTTTATATTCATTTGGTATTTTGTTCACTATATAGGTAAGGTGGGGGTTCGACAATGTTGTTGTGCATAAAAATAAAAAAACTGACTAAGGTCAGATTAAATTATAAGTATGTGTGTTTGTTTGTGTATGTGTGTGCCTGTGTGTGAAAAGAATGCACCAGTGGTTTCCACTTTTATCTTCCAGAACTCATCTTTGAGATTTTATCAAGTACTTTCTCCTTTTTTTAATAAGAAGATCTAATGGAATTCCTCTTATCGCCGTGCTGTTGCTCTCACGCTGTTTACTGTACATTCGGTTATAAATTCAGTTCCAGACGAGAGATTTCAGCGATGAAGAAAACGGACGATGCGGCGACGCTTCACGTGAATTGATTTAGGACGAAGCGCGATGTGCCTGTCACTTTCTCAAGGGCACGGCACCGGGATGCTCCGCCGTGCACACTCCATGTTTTATTCACATCAATTTGGCTTCGTTTGGCGGCTTGTTAGCGAGCGGCGAGAGCGGGCCCGGGTGAGGGGGAAGCAGACGGGGAAGAGGCGCTCGTCCTGTCGTTTCCCCCGCGGCGTGCCGCTGCCTGTCGAGGTGCTGACAGGATTTTATTGGGTTAATAGATTCACTCAGTCTGTCGGGCGAATCACCTCGTAATGCTTTCACACTTTCAGGGGGCCAGTGGTGTAAATTAAAATAGCATCGTCTGACTGAACACTTTCATCCTGTTCAACACTGAATATGTGTCTTTTACCTGAACCCCCCCCAAAAAAACACGGACACGTACACACTCAAACAAACACAGATCCGCTGTCACACTGATGTCATTTTATTTATTCTCCTACATCATTAATGCGTTATCAATAAACTACAGGAAGTTCTACTGAGCTCCACAAACACTTGATGCTAAGCCATGTTCAAGCCTGCTTAAAGACTGAACACACACACCGCGGACATCGACCTGTGCATGAGTCGTACATATACACGTTATATATACAGCGGGACCTCGGCACACAGATTGAATCCGTTCCCGAGGCGAGTTCTTAAGGAGAATTTTCGTATAGTGAAGCGCATTCTCCCATAAGAAATAATGTAAATGCAGATAATCCGTTCCAGCCACCTAAAAATATAACCAATATTACAGATTTCCAACACTATGATCATATTCTCGCATATAAAAATGATCAAACAAAACATTCGGAAAAGACATGTAAATGAAGTGACTCTTTTCTTCTTGCTAACATTTTTTTTTTACTTCAAGTGTTTACACATAAAGAGTTTTGTTTGTATTTTCTTAATGTTAGTTTATGTTAGTTAGATAGTTTTGTGTGAAATATTTTAACTAAGTTAAAAAGCTGAGGTTTTCTTCAGGCCATGTTTATAGCTGTGTATTTATTCCTGTATCTTTTGTTCACTGTCGCTGAACCTCATGGTTTCTGTCTCAGTAACGCAAAGTAATAAATCTGTTTTGTGCCGTGTCTAATTTATACAGAATGTTTCATTTGGAGGCTTTACGTGGTCTAACGGCTCTCTCCGCTCTCGTGTGTGTCTGTGTGTGTGTGTGTGTGTGTTCCTCTCTGTGTCCTGTAGGTAAGCTCAAGTGTGTGTGTGATGTTCAAGCGCCTGTGTGTCCCGTCTGTCACCTGGTCCTGCGAGTCGATGAGCTGCAGGAACACATGGAGCAGGAGATGGAGAGACTATCACAGCTGCACCTGAGGTATACACACCCAGACACACACACACACAGACACACACACACGCAGTTTGAGAGATTTGTCATAAATGTAAAAAGTAAACGGACTCAGTAGAGGTAACCGGTGCGTAATGAACATCAGGAAAGTTGTCAGTGCTTAGAAATGCTAAAAATTAAAAGAAAAAGAATCAATAAAAGTAAAAGTTAATTTTCAAACAACAGAAACAGAAGAGTACTCTTAAATGGCACTCATCCTTACATCATTCCTGTCATCCTTACGTTCTTTTTGTCATCCTTACATCATTCCTATTATCATCATCATCATATCCTTCGTGTTATTCTTACGTCCTTCACTTCATCCTTATGTCCTTTCTTTCATTGTAACATCCCTCCTGTCATCTGTACATCCTTTCTATTATCCTTACATCCTTAATGTCGCACACAGAGAGACACACAGAGAGACACACAGAGAGACACAGAGAGAGACACAGAGAGACACACAGAGAGACATAGAGAGACACAGAGAGACACACAGAGAGACACAGAGAGACTGCAGACACACAGAGAGACACAGAGAGACACAGAGAGACACAGAGAGTGACTGCGAGACACAGAGAGACACAGAGAGACTGCGTGTGAGGGAATACGTTCTGTCTCGGTATGAATCCGGGCGGAGCAGTGGATTAAAGCTCTCAGTTCACATGAAGGATCTGTCTAATAAACACATTACAGCGCTAATCCACTTAGCAACACAGCGCTGGACACTGAGTGTGTCAAATGATATTCACCCCGAGGGTGTGTTACAGAGAGAGAGAGAGAGAGAGAGAGACTCTCCATTTTAACTCACTTCAGTGAAATTGTATTTTTTGGAAATTTAAAACATTTAATGTCTTACCATAAAAATTAAACATTCAGTGGAAACAACAACAACAGTTATAATATATATAAAAGATCAGTTATAACAGTTATAATTCCTTTTGTCTTTTCTCTCTCTCTCTCTCTCTCTCTCTCTCTCTCAGTGTGAGTCCAGCACAGAGTGAATGTCTCTCGGCCGGGTTATCCAGGGTAAGTGTCGCCTCACCTGTTAACATATTATTATTATTATTATTATTATTATAATGGAATGATAAAAAAAACTATTTTTAATTGTTCTAGAACTTAAAGATTTATTTTGTTTGTTTGTTTGTTTGTTTGTTTGTTTGTTTGTTTGTTTAGGGTTAACAGTAGTGTTTTATTTTAATTAGTTATTAAAAATTCTTTATCATTTCCATTTCATGAATTATAATTATTCAATAAAATTAAATTGTTTTTCCTTTATCAAAGTACAGAAAGGAATGTAACACACTCTAACACACTAATGTAATGATTCAGACTGATGTGTGTTGATTCAGTTGCATTTGGTTAGATTCTGTTCAATTCTTTGTGAATTGGTTTAATTCAATTGAACTGAATTTCATTCTGTTTGACTCAGTTAAATTAGATTCAGTCTCTCTCTCTCTCTCTCTCTCTCTTCTCCCATCTTTCTCAGTCTGTGTTTTCTGTCCACATTAAGCGAGAAGGTAGTTCATGTGTTTCGTCGCCCCGCCCCTCTGACGACGCCGTACACTCCGACAGGTACCAGGTGAGACCCCAGGCTCCGCCCACATCCACTCCTGTCCAAACCAGATCAGTTTCTCTGAAGCTCCGAAGCTTGATGAGGACATGATATGCTGTAGTGTCGCCACCTGCTGGCTATTGACTGTCAGAATGCTGTGCGTTAGTAATGGCGCCCTGCTCTCCCCCATTCAGATTAGCGAAAAGAGCTTCTTTATTTGCATTTGTGAAAAAGAACTCTGAAATGTTTTTACATTTTTCTAATTTTGCTCTTTGTTTGTGTTTCTTCCTCGCAGACGTTTTTACGAGTCCGAGCCAACAGACAAACGCGGCTCAGCGGTACGGAAAAGGAATTTCTCAGAAATTATTTACAAATGTTCTACACTTTTACACTGTAATAACACACACACACACACACACACACACACACACACACACACACATGTTTAGGTTTTAATACTGTATTTCTTCAAGCAGTTAGCAGCTTTAACAATAACAAATACTTAAAGCGTTTAAATTGTATTTGATTTTGTATTACTTATTTATTTAATTATAAATTTGAGGTATTGTACAATTAAATCATCAACACATATGGCATTAGGCAATTAAATAACAACAACATCAACAGTCAGTTGTTATTGTAAGACATGAAGGTCGGCTGTTCTGGAACAGATCTCACAAGAACAGTATCGTGTCATTTGTAAAACCCATCGAGCTCCATGATGATGAAACTGTCTCTCATGAAGACCTTCCCAGGAGAACAAGACCAAAACT
>JAQMYK010000039.1:1491758-1502421 GCA_030014345.1 Clarias buthupogon | reverse complement strand
TTGCAAATACACCTCATTTAATGTATGTTTCTAGAAAAATGTCTGAGCAATAATAATAATAATAATAATAATAAAACATATTTTAGTTTATTTAGTTATTTAGTTATTTATGTTCGCCATTTTAAATATTGAGGTACACAGAAGCTTTAAAAAGGAACTTATATATAGAACTTCCCAAAAGTTTTCCAGAAAAATAATTATTTATAATAATAATAATAATAATAATAATAATAATTTGTACTATATATGTTTAATGTAAACATTAAATGTATTTATTTACCACAAAAACGCTCCAGTGTCTTATTCTAAACCTTTATTTTAATTTACACATTATAATACAAATGTATTATAAAAAAGAAAAGAAGTTTTAAGTAACTTATGCATTTTGTTAATTCATATAGCACTTTTCAATAGTTTTCCAGAATTTTTTTGTATTATTATTGTTATTATTTATATACTTTTTTTTCTGGAAAAAACAATAAAAATAATTTAGCTCATAAAATGTTTGTTTTTTTATTCATTATATTTGCATTTTATGTATTTTTTCCCCCAAAAAGCTCCAGACTCTAAACTTTTAATTTAATTTCACTCATTATAATAACAAATTAAGTAACATTTTTATAATTTATACATTTACATGCAGTTTATAATATAATTTAAAATAAGGATGTACACAGAGAAGTTTTAAAGAAGCAACTTCTGATTTTTTTTTAATCTATATAGCACTTCTCGAACGTTTTCCACAAAATAAAATAATAATAATAATAATAATAATAATAATAATAATAATAAAGCAAAATCTAATTTCTTTAAAAAGATGATAATCCCATTAACAGATGATTTAACTCAAAGTAAAGTCATGAATATTAATACCAGAGCGATGCAGTCAATCATCAGAAGAGCTTTAAGGCGTGTCATAGTTATTACAGTTGCTGTTTTAAGTTACACTGCCTGGCCAAAAAGTCATTATTTCAAAATGGTCAAATTAGTGAGCTGCATCAAGCAAAGAAAACAACTAGGGAGAGCAAATTATGAAACCCTGGAAGGCTGACTGTCAACTTTGTGAAAGAAATGTGGTCAGGAAAAAAAATCAAGAATGGAGATCGCTAAAACGCTTTGTGAAGTTGCATGGTTAAAAAATCAACAGTAAAAACCAGAGCCATGGTTAATAGTGACACTAAGTGCATTTCCACACACACACACACACACACACAAAGTGTGATGTGAACTCATAGGCTTGGGACTAAACAGCTGTGTGTCCATAAGAAAACCACTTGTTAGTGAGACTCATTAGAAAAAGGGTTCACAGAGCATAAAGACTGGAGTGATGAAAAAAGGTCATGTGACCTGTTGAGTCCAGACTGGTCCTATTCCAGAGTGATGGGCGTGTCAGGGTAAAAAGGGAAGCGCATGAAGTGATGCTCCATCATGTATAGTGTCCACTGTACAAGTCCTCTGGAGACAGTGTTATGATCTGGGGTTGAACAGTTACTCAGGTCTAGACTCAGTAACGTTATGGGGCAATAAAATGAAGTCAGCTGACCACCTGAATGTACTGAATCACTAGGTTATCACATCTATGGAATTTTAATTCCATATTCCAGGATCATGGTTCTGGGAGCATGAGGAATCATTTTCACACATGAACTGGACACCAGAGTGTGTGTGTAATCAAAGTCAAAGGTGACTTAATGGAATCTTAGAGAGTTCAACCTTTTTTCTTTTTTTTTTGCTAGGCAGTGTATTAATATTAACACTATTATTAAAGATATTTTGTAATGATAACGATAATGTAAACAATGGTGTGAACATGTCTTCCCTCAGTGATGCTCCGAACATGTCCAGCAGTAGGGAAAAAGCTGCTTGTAGTCGAGGGCTGAAATTCCTGTGCGAGTGGGATCAGGGAAATAAATCCACTCGCATGCGAATGCTTCAGAAATTCCTGAATGACAACACGGGAAAAACGAGTCCTGAGCTGGAGCTGGAGTTCTCTCAGGCTTCCAGTCTGTTCCTTGCTCGCATCATGGCCTGGATGAGACTCTCGTATCCTTTATAACACCACACACACACACACACACTCACAAACACATCTCTCTCTATCTCCTCGCACTAAAACACATTTCCTTCATCATCACATCTTCAGCTACATGTTCAGCACGTGTCTGCACCTTCAGCTCAGAGCACTGGGAGTCTTCCTTTCTGCTGCCAGCAAGTAAGACTTCCCCTGTCTCTCCCTCTCTCTCTCTCTCTCTCACACACACACCCACACACTCACACACTCAGATCTTGCTTGTTTCCAGTCACCGGTACCTGATGGAGTTCCTGGAGGTGGGAGGTGTGATGACTTTGCTGGAGATTCTGAGTCAGACTCAGACCAGCAAGGAGGAGAAAGCTGAAGCTCTGCGTCTGCTCTGCATCGTCTCAAACGCCGGGCGCAAGTACAAGGAGATCATCTGTGAAAGCTACGGTACACACACACACACACACACAGTAACTCTTTACAAGTAGTCCACAAAGTTCCGTTCCAAGAATATGTTCGTAAGTCGGATTAGTTTTTAAGTCAGACAAAGTGAGTCCTATACGCTTTTGACACGAATATACAGTGTGAAGTATACCAATTCACTTGACTAAATCTCTGTCCCCTTTTCCCACACTGCCATCATGTGGCCAAAACCCATAATCGCGCCTAAGGAAATGAATCACACGTGAAATGTAACAGTGTTGTCTCTGTGTCTTTAAATCGCGCGGGGAATCCCGGAGCCCGTTTCTGTCTCAGAGCTGTTTTCCAATGTATTGGACTGTGAACTCCGTCTCGTTGAGAATTTTCCCCGAAATTAATATTATTCATCATCAGGACAGCTTTACAGGACAGACATTGTCTATCAAATTCAAATTTTATTCGTCACATACACAGTCATACACAGTATGATATGAAGTGAAATGCTTATACGACTGCTGTTGACTTCAATATTACAAAAAAAATTAGGAAAAAAAAAACTTTTACATTTACATAATATACAGCAATAAGAATAATAAAAATAAAAATAAAATACAATAGTAGAATAAGATGGAAATATAAAGAAGTTAAAGAATATATATATTAAAAATAGAAAAATATATATAGTAAAATGAAATATAATAGGAATGTTATGTAGTGCAGTGTAGAATCGAGTCCAGTTATTGGCAAGATAATGTGCAAGATTCACAGTGTGCAAAATGTGCAAATGTGCAATGTTCCATGTGTGAGCGTATGTGTGTGTCCTAGTAAAAAGTAAAAATTCGCAGTCCAGATGTGTGCATAATGTGCAAGCGTGTGAGTGTTAGGTCCGTGCTCTTTATCAAAAGCGGTGAGACCGACTCATTTCTCCCGCACACACACACACACACACACACACACACACATACAATATACCGGACTTTAGAAATTTTATACCTTCAAATACACACATGAAATATTGTATATAATTGTAAATATTGGTGCACTGTAGTGTCTATTTTTTGTACAATATGTGAGTTCTTACATCCGCGACTGAACCGGAAGTAGAACCGTGGTCCGTTCACACTGCGGAAATTCATAACTCAAATGTTCAAAAGTCTGGGACTACCTGTATTAGGCTTTAAGGTTGTTCAGTACGTAGAATCTATAGTGACATTTGTGTGTGTGTGTGTGTGTGTGTTTAGGTGTGAAGATAGTAGCAGAGTGTTTGGTGAGATCAGACTCAGAGGAGATTCAGCACACAGCTTCACGTTTGCTCGAGGCTCTGGCTCAGGGAAACCCCGCGTACCAAAGGCTGGTCTACACAGAACTCATCTCCCTGCTGCCATCCTGCTCCGCTACAACTACACAACTCACACTACACACTCTACACACTGTACAGGTGCAACTACAAAACTCCCACTACACACCGTACAGATCTGAGGTCATTTAATCCATATATGGAATGGAAAGCAGCTCTGACTGCCCATAGATGGGAAAGTGGGTGTGTCCTTGAGCCCATATATAGAAGTATCTGAAAGTGTTTAACCCCTGATGTTGTCTCTATTTATCGTGACATTGTTTGATCTTTAGCTGATCGTATTGTGACCCAGTCTGCAGTAACTGAAATAATCTCCGTATTTGTTCATCAGGCCATTGTAAAGACTCCTCATCCTTCCATCGTGGAGGTGATCTTAAACTCCCTGCGATCCTTCCACCTTGAGGTTCAGAATGAAGGTGAGTCAGATTTTATTTCCCTGTATATTCTGAAGTATAAGACGTAGACTTTTTAAGCACCTGAGACGTGTGCTTTTCCCCTCCGTCTCCCAGCTATAGAGCTGATGAAATATCTCCAGCAGACGGAGGTGAGAGACGCTCTTCTCTATGCTCTGATCGCTCTGCTCAAACCAACCAACCAGCGAGTTCAAAAACATATGATCCTGCAGGGTATGACATCAATTCCCGTATCACTTCCTTGGTTTATCGAATCAATGGTTTATGTCAAAGAGATGATGTTGGAATGCCTTGTCTTTATCATTTGGAGCGATAGTGATACTGTATGTTAGAATACAGACGCTGCTCACAGTGTGTTACAGAACAAGCTCTGAATAAAATTAAACCTGTTCTCATATAAGTTCTTTCTGCAGAATTCTTTAGCATCCTGATCTTTCTCTGAATGTTCTCGCAGGGCCAGCGATGGCGGAGATGAATGACTCATTAACGATGTTCATCCAGCAGGCAGCAGCAGCCAAAGCTCTCCGGTGAGACAGACAGGCAGACAGACAGACAGACAGACAGGCAGACAGACAGGCAGACATACATATGGCATTTGGGGCTCATACAGTTAAGGCTCCGGGTTACTGATCGGTGGTTCAACAGTTTGGGGTAGAACCACGTCTGGGTGTGATGGTCAGGTGTCCACATACTTTTGATCACTTAGAGTAGCTAGAGTGAATTGATGGATGGATAAATAAATGGATGCATGGATGGACAGACAGATGAATGGATGGATGCATGATTAAATGAATAGATGAATGAATAATGGATAAATGGATAAATCAATTAATGATTTAGATGCGTTAACAGATGGATGGTTATTTTAGTGGATTGATAAGTGGATAAATGGATCAATGAATTAATCGATGGATGGGTGGATGGATTGATGGATTATTAATTGACTAGATGAGTAATTTAATGAATAATTGGGTCAATTAATAGTTTATCAATTAACAATTATCAAAAACTAATAAATGGATGGATACATTGATCCATGGAGGGATTGATGGATGGATGATTTAAGGAATAAGTAAGTGGACGGATGGAAAATGGATCAATGAAATAATGGATGATTGAATGGGATGGATAAGTAATAGAATTTATGTACAGATGGATGATGGATAGTGTGTGTTTGATAATGTCTGTGTGTGTGTGTGTGTGTGTAATGGATATTGTGTGATTTTGCAGGGTGTTGGCGGAGGACAGCGGTGAGACAGCAGAAGAACTGATCCGTCTCGGCGTCGTGCACCATTTACTGTATGTCATGGGCAACCAGGAGCACGCAGACACACAGAGACAGGCCAGCCTGACATTAGAGGTACACACACACATCTTACACACTCACGTTACACACCAGGAATTAATACATTCCTGAATACATTCCTGTATGAATACTGAAGAATGCAGACACATGTGTGTGTGTGTGTGTGTGTGTGTGTGTGTGTGTGTGTGTGTGTGTGTGTGTGTGTGTGTCTGTGTGTGCAGCATTTTGTGCACTCGTACCCTGTGGTTGAGGAACACGTGTGCAGAGCCATGGGACCCGCTCTGTTCCACTCATTTATGGTGAGTGTGTGTCACATTATACACTAATTTACTGAAGCTATACATCCGTAAACACTAATTACTACAAACATAATTCAATTCAATTCAGTTTTATTTGTATATCACTTTTAACAATTGACGTTGTCGCAAAGCAGCTTTACACAATCGAAAGAATTATTTAAGTTTGTATGAAATGTGAAAGTGTATGAATTTAAAATGATAACTGTTGAAAACAGACATAACTGTTTTTTTCCCCCATGGTTCCACATTAATTGCATTAATGTATCCATTTAGAGAATCACATTAATGTGTGTGTATGTGTGTATGTGTGTGTGTGTGTGTGTGTGTGTGTGTAGGATAATGCTGAGCTTCTCTACATGAACATGGATGAAGTTCAGGCCGATATCTTACTGAACAACAAAGTGGATCTTTCCAAAGGTAAAACACACAATAATACAACTGAATTATTTCCATTCTATTTAATTGTTTAATAATTTTTGACATGAAATAAAAATGATTGGAAATTAAATACAAACTTTGTCACGTCTGTATTTTTCATTACAGAATTTGAAATGCAGAACACAACATCCTGAGCACGACCTTTTGACCTCATGTTTCTTATGTACATGTCTGATGGACGGAAGACTCGATGCGTCACCTGATCATTTAATTCACCAATAAGAGTCGACTCGAATGCCTCGCTGCAGTTTGTGTGTTTTATGCCCCATGAGTGCTGAAATAATTCAATAAAATCACTCTCCAGATTTTTATTTACAATATAACAGACCTGTACGTGTTTAATCAGGAGCAAAACAATAACTCTTAGTCTTTAACACCGGGAGCTTCACTGCATTAATGTCACGTTGGTGTTCCTCTGATTTACTCTTAATAATAGAACAGATGTACAGTATGCATGTGCACACACACACACACACACACACACACACACACACACACACACACACACACACAACAAAGTTCACACAAGCAACTAATTATTGAAAACAAACAAACTGCTCAGATGAAAAAGAATGACAAAAGAACAGGAAAGAAAGAATAAATCAATCAAATGAACAAACAGTAATGAGATGTACATCATAAATGTCTTTCTTTCTTTCATCTGTCCTTCCTTTCTTCTTCTATCCATCCATCTTTCTTTCTTTTTAATCTTTGCTTGTTTGTCTTTCTTTCTTTCTTTTTTACTTTCTTCCATCTGTCCTTATTTCTTTTTTTACTTTCTTTCTTTCTTTTTTACTTTCTTCCATCTGTCCTTATTTGTTTTTTACTTTCTTTCTTTCCATCTTTCTTTCTTTTTTACTTTCTTCCATCTGTCCTTATTTCTTTTTTTACTGTCTTTCTTTCTTTCTTTTTTACTTTCTTCCATCTGTCCTTATTTATTTTTTACTTTCTTTCTTTCTTTCCATCTTTCTTTCTTTCTTTTTTACTTTCTTCCATCTGTCCTTTTTTTTTTACTGTCTTTCTTTCTTTCTTTCTTTCTTTCTTTTTTACTTTCTTCCATCTGTCCTTATTTATTTTTTACTTTCTTTCCATCCTACTGTATATTCCTCACTCCATGTTTTTTTTTATACATATATATTCACACCATTAATGCAGTTTAAATCGCTCATGATTTATTCACAGTCCATATCGCCCCTGTCGGTTCTCCTCGGTGTCTCTGATGGAACTGAAACGACATTACTGGACTCTACTGCACTCGTGCGCTAAAATTAAGACCTTTTTTCACTTTAATTATCTCCATCATGACACCACAAGAGGGCGGTAAAGGACAGCGCGAGACCACATCGCGACGTACCCGGATGCAAAATCAAGCTCTGATTGGTCAGAATCCTGTGCGGAAGTGTTATTTGCGAGAAAGATTAAAAAAAAAAAAAAACACACACACACACACAGAACCAAATTAAAGTTGTAAATTTTTTTTGGTAAAAATAAGCTTGAATTAAAGCGTAAAGCTGAAGTGGTGTAACGGTATAGACAGTGTTCTGATTATGGAATTACTTCCGGCATCCGTGACGTCACACCCGCCGCTGTTTGCAGGGTGGCGGGAATTTATATGACGTGATCTCGCGCGCTCCTACACACTCCTGGGGAATGTTTCATTATCTCTAAGGAAATAACACTGGATTACTGATCACTGGGTTAACCAGGGGCTGTACGTGTAGTGCAGGGTTTAAACAGATTACTGAGGGTTTATACAGATTACTGAGGGTTTATACACTAAGGGGTTTGTGTTTTCTGTTTAAAATAGTTTTTAGGAAAAAAGCTAAATCTGTGCTGCAGCTCTTAGAGACAATGAGTAAAGTCAGGAATAAAACAGGAGCAAAACAGAAATCTAACAACACACTGAAGTCTGGAGGCAAAAAGGGTAAGAAGTCACCGTCCTTAAGTTTATCATTTAGTCTGTATTTTCTCTCTGCACTTTACTTGTTTATTTAGTTATTATTGACAATAAAATGACAGAAATCAGTAATTCCTGGAACATCAGAGGTAAGGAGTCTCCAGTGCCAGAGGTTTAAACCAGATGTGGAGCTCGAACTCTGAGATTTACTGTAGCACACCATCAGGACAGATTATTATTATTATTATTATTATTGTTGTTGTTGTTATTATTAACTTTAGCAGTAAGATGGAGAAAAAGAGGCCGGTTTATATCTGCTATAACATCACCGAGACCCTGAACTGACATGTTTTGTGAACATTAAATGTACCTATAAACAGATAAACACCATAATGAATAGGGAGTATGTCATCACGACACCTCAATTCGATTTATTTTGCGATTTTGTAAGTATCACAGAATTTGTAACTATTCCGATGCTATAATATTAAACAAGCATTGCAATTGATTTGCTCCTACGGGATGCTGTGTCGTGTGAGTACGTTATAGAGCACCACCTGCAGGATCGTAGAGGAATGACAGGGTCATGGGTGGCCAAGGCTCACTGATACACAAGTCTGACCCGAGTTTCAATGTTGGGAGAAACAGGCCTCGTAAAGCGCATCAAGATTAAAATGTAAATGTTCCTTAGAGCTTACCGAGTCCCGTGAACGCGCCATGTGACATGTTGTTCCTTTGCACATGTGGGTCAGTTTACTGTAGGAGCGAGATCTGTTCAGAATATCAGATCTGGTCAGTAAACGGGTACTTTTTTTTCCCTGCAGTGTGAAGATAGCCATGAAGTCTTACAGCCTTACACTCTTTAGTGTGTGTAGAAGCAGTTGGTGAAATTTTTTTGGGGGCCGCAAACAAAATTGAAATTAAACTTTTAATAATCGCCTGTAAATAGCCATAAGAAGTGCTGGAGAAGCACCGAGTGAAAGATCGGCTGTGATCACGTGACTGCTGCTTAATTAGATCAGGTCGATCTGGACCTTTTGTTCTTTCTTCGTCCGATCGACGTGCGAAGGGGGATTTTAGCAAAGAAATTACAGAATTTCCTCTCATATTTAGCTGCTTCCACGTCAATCACTATTCAATACATTAACTAACAATCTGCTGACCGTTAATAAGACTCGTTGAGAATGGTCCAATCACATGAGCACAAATATTTAACAACAATATTGATTCGCTAAGAACAAAAGTGGGAGGGTTCGGGGCGCACAGAGCTCCGCCCCAAGGATAATTGAAAAAAATCCAATTAGAGCTCAGCCTCAAATCACATGCTTTTCAAAAGTTTACGCGCCTACATAGACACTCGTTTGTTCGACACGCCGCATACACCAACACAGATGAACGTAATACAGTTTAGATTTTTTTTTTTTTTTGGTAAATCAATTATATTAAGAAATACAGCAGGATATTGTGACTAAATCACTTTATTTCATTATTAAAATAAATAATTATTATGTTAAATAATTCCATGTTAAAGTAGCATTCTTCTCTGGCTAACTTTAAGGGGGCGACGCCCCTGCGCCCCCTATTGACCGGCCGCCACTGTGTAGAAGATAGATAAGTGATATTAGGAATGATCACTAAACCTGCGTTTTCTCTGATTATTAACCCGCGCTGTGTTTAATCCTGTAGAAGAGCCGTCCGAGTCGGCGTATCACTGCTTCCAGGATGAGGTGGAGCTCAGAATGTTTCGATCTCGCCTGCTGTCCTGGTACGACCGGACGAAACGGGAGCTGCCCTGGCGTACGCTGGTAAATCATCACGGCTAATAACAACAGCACCATCATCATCAGGGGATCGGGTGTTTCACTGGAATCAGTGTCTTCGAATCCTTAACTACTTATTCATTACACGCTGGTGTTGGTTTCTTTAAGTGACATCCAGATATGTTTTTACGATTTACTCAATTCATTTAACATTCACCCAATCACAGATAAGATTAAGGTCATGTGACCGAAATGCGTCCTTGGATCGGAGACATAATCAGATACACAGATATGTTGTGTAAAATGTTGAGGATTAAAATATCTCTTGGTGTAAAGATGTAGAACGGTTAAAGATTCCTGCAACCCAGTTTGAAATCTAAAACTTTCCTAAGTCCAGTTTAAACCTTTAATCACATCACTGATCGATTCATACGAGATGAAGATGAAGTATTTCTCTGTATATTTTTACTGAAAAATTATTTAAATCCCATTGCTTTTTTTATATGTTTGGATTAGTTTACTTCTTTAAATTATAAATATTGAATCCTAAACGTTTTGCGGTAATTTCAGACTTAATCACTAGCGTTAGTACGCGTCAATAACAGTTAAAGAGTTTGTAGAAATAGCTAAAAGGTTAAATCTAATAATAATCTGCTGATCTTTAATGTAATCAGTGATTATTATTATTATTATTATTATTATTATTATTATTATTATTTGAGGTTGAAGTCCACGTACATGTCTGTGTGTCTT